>NC_069498.1:17330075-17347137 GCF_026875155.1 Cherax quadricarinatus
TTGAGAAGGAAACCCGTCCAGAACAATAAATTGACAGGGAAACCCGGGGCCCAAAAAACAAGAAATTGAGGGAAAAAACCGTCAGAAAAAGATATGACAGGGAAAACCGTCCAGAAAAATGAAATATGAAGGGAAAAACGTCCGAAAATAAATTGACAGGGGGGGGGAAAAAAAACCGTCAAAAACAATGAAAATTGGGGGAGGGAAACCGCAGACAAGAAATATAAAAGGAAAACCCGTCAAAAATAAATATGCAGGAAAAAAACCCGTCAAAAACATGAAAATAACAGTGAAACCGTCCAAACAATAAATAGAAGGAAAACCCGTCAGAAAATGAAAATTGCAGAACCCTTTGGAAATAAAAATATGACGGGGGAAACCGTCCAAAACAATGAATATGACGGAGAATTTTTTTAAAAAAATGAAATATAACAGGAAACCTTTCCAAAAATGAAATAGGGGGGGAAACCCCTCCCAACAATGAAAATGGAAGGGAAACCCCCCAGAAAAGGAAATTTGGACAGGGAAAAACCAAAAAAATGAAATTGCAGGGAAAACCCCGTCCAAAAAACATAAAAATTAAAAGGGAAAACTCGGAAAAAGAACCCCAAATAAAATATGCGGGGAAAAACCTTCCAAACAATAAAATATGGGGGGGAAAACCCCGCCCAGAAAAGAAATTGAAAAGGAAACCGTCAAAAAAACAATGAATAGGGAAAAGGGGAAACCTTTTCGAAAATAAAATTGCAGGGAAACCGTCCAGAAATGAAATTTACAGGGAAACCCGTCCAGAAAAATGAAAATGGGGGAAAAACCGTCCAAAAAAAAGAAATTGACGGGAAAAACCTCCAGAACAAGGATTAAAAGGGAAAACCGTCCAGAAAAATGAAATAGGAAAGGGAAAAAACCGGTCCAAAAAAACATTGAAATAAAAAAGGGGAAATCCGTCCAGAACAATGAAAATGGGGGAAAAAAAACCGTCCGAAACCATGAAATGTTAGGGGAAACCCGCCCCAAGAAAAACAAAAATTAAAACAGAAACCAGCCCAGACAATGAAATGAAAGGGAAAACCCCTTTAAAAAACAATGAAAATGAAGGAAACCCGCCCAAAAAAAGGAATAAGAAGGAAACCCGTCCAGAACAGGGGAAATTGAGAAAAAACCCTTTTAAAGAACATGAAATTGAGAAAACAAAAATTTTGAAAACAAGAAATATGAAAAAAAAAAACCGTCAGAAAAATGAAAAAGGGAAAACCCGTCAGAAAATAAAATATAGAAGGAAAACCCGTCAGAACAGAAATATAAGAAGGAAAAAAACCCTCAAGAAAAAAGAAATATAAAAGGAAACCGTGGGGAACAAGGGGAAATTGAAGGGAAAACCCCAGAACATGAAATATGAAGGGAAAACCCCCAAAACAATGAAATATGGGAAACGTCCAAAATGAAATTAAAGGGGGGAAACGTCAAGAACATTTGAAATTAAAGGGGAAAAACCCGTCCAAAAACAATGAAAATAAAGGGGGGAAAACCCCCCCAAAACAAAAAATTTGCGGGGGGAAACCCCGTCCAGAACAATGAAAATGAAAAAAAACGTCCAAAACAATGAAATATTACGGGGAAAAACCCCCAGAAACATAAATATGAAGGAAACCCCGTCAAAAATAAAATTTTGGAAGGAAATCGTCAAAACAATGAAAAAATTAAAATGGGGAAAAAACTCCATCAATAAAATATAAAGGGGAAAAAACCCGTCCAGAAACAATGAAAATGAAAAGGGGAAAATTCGTCCAGAACAATGAAATATTACAGGGGAAAAACCGTCCAGAAAACAATGAAATTTTGACAGGGAAAACCCGTCCAGAAACAAGGGAAATATGAAAAGGGAAAATCGCCCAGAACAATAAAAATATTCTGGAAAAACCGTCGGGAAAAAAAACAATGAAATATGGGGGGAAAAAAAACCCGCCAAAACAATGAAATTGCAGTGAAACCCGGTCCAAACATTAAAATAAGAAGGGAAAAACCCGTCCAAAAAACAATAAAAATATGAAAAGGAAACCCCTCCAGAAACAATGAAATATGACGGGGGAAACCCGTAAAGAACAACAAAAACATGAAAAGGAAAAACCGTCAAAAAACAAGAAATTGAGAAAAAAATCACCCAAAACAATGAGTAGGGGGGGAAAAAACCGTCCAGAAGAATGAAATATGACGGGGAAACCCTCCAGAAGAATAAAAATATGGAAAGGAAACCCGTGGGAAAAATGAAATATGAGAAGGTAACTGTCAAAACAATGAAATGTAAAGGGGAAAAACCCGTCCGAAAAAACGAATATGGGGAAAAAAACCCCCAGAACATAAAAATATGAGAAGGAAACCCGTCAAGAACAATGAAGTATGAGAGGGAAACCGTCCAGAACAATAAAATATGACAAGGAACCCCGTCCAAACAAGAAATATTACAGGGGAAAACCGCCCAGAACATAAAATTGAAAAGGAAAAACCCCGTCCAGAAAAAATGAAATATGAAAAGGACCCCGTCCAGAAAATGAAATATGAAGGGAAACCCGCCCAGAAAATGAAATATAAAAAGGAACCCCCGCCCAGAAAATAAAAATATGGATGGAAACCCGTCCAGAAAAGGGAAAATAGGGAGAAGGAAACCCCCCCAAAACAAGGAAATATGAGAGCGAAACCCCGAAAGAACAAAGAAATAGGAAGGAAACCGCCGAACAATGAAAGGGGGAAAATGAAAAGGGGAAAAAAACCCGTCAAAAACAATGAAAATTAAAGGGGGGAAAAAACCCCGTCCAGAAAAATTTGAGATATAAAGGGAAAAACGCGCCAGAACAACGAATAGGGGACTGGGAAAAACCTTTCCAAAACAATGAAATATGAGAAGGAAGCCCGCCAAAACGGAAATATGAAAAGGGAAAAAACCCCCCCAAACAAAAAATATGAAAACAAAACCCTAAGAAAAAATGAAATATGGAAGGAAACCCGTCCAGAAAAATGAAATAGGGCCGGGAAAAAACCCGGCCTGAAAATTTTGAAATATGACAGGGAAACCAGTCCAAAAATAAAATACAGAGTGAAACGCGTCCCAGAACAATGAAATAGACGGGGAAAAACCCGTCCAAAAACAAGGAAATAGAGAAAAACCCGTCCAAACAATGAAATTGGAGGGAAACCCCGTCCCTAAAATGAAATAAGAAGGAAACCGTCCAGAACAATAAAAAATGTGAAAAGGGAAACCCGCCCAAAACAATAAAAATTGAAGGGAAACCAAATCCGGGAACCCTGCGTTTTATGACAGGGAAACGCCCAAAAACAATAAAAAATAAAGTCAGGGAAACCCGTCCGAACAATGATATATGAAACGGAAACCCCGCCCGACGATGAAAATATGCGGGAAAAAAACCGTCCGACAATGAAATATGAGAGGGAAAAAACCCGTCCATAACAATGAAAAGAGAAGGAAACCAGTCCAGAACAATAAGTATGAGGGGGAAAAAACCCGCCAAAACAATAAAATATGAGAAGAAAACTTTTTAAAGAACAATGAAATATGACAGGGAAACCCGTAGAAAAAGAAATGTGACGGGGGAAAACCCGTCCAGAACAATAAAATATAACAGGGAACTCGTCCAGAACAGTGCAATGTGAAGGGAAACCCGTTCAGAAGAATGAAAATTGGGGGGGAAAAAACCCTCTGCAGGCAATGAATATGAGAAGGAAAACCCGTCCAGAAAAATGAAAAAATGAGAAGGAAAACTCGTCAAGTCAATGAAATATGACGGGGGGAAAACCCGTCCGAACAATGAAAAAGAAAAGGAAAAAAGGAGGAAATGGGTTTAAAGTCAGGGTGTTTTGAAGTCTGAAGTTTTACGGGAAGGAACTGAGGTTCACAGTTTTCGGAGGGCATGGAAGGGAGGGAGATAGGAAACTTTTTTTTGACAGGGGGGCATGGTTTTGAAAGGGGGTGAATGTGCCCCGCCGCGGGATGGGTTTGCGGTGGGCGGAGGGGGAAAAGCTTTTATCTGAGCGGTGGACGTGGACATAAGGAAAAGGAAGCGGGAAAATTTGGGTTCCCATTCAGCTTTAAACTTAATGGGAAGGGGGGGGCACAAAAAAAGGTTAGGCTTGCCACATAACAATTTTTTGTCACGTCAGAGATCCCGCCCCTCCCATTGGGGTGTCTTCTCTAAAATGTCTTCCCTCTTCCAACTTTTTAACAGTCGCCGTCTTGTTGAATCCCCCTAATACAAACTTTCCTTGTATGGGAATCTTAGTCTGGCTTGTTCTGTAGAGCCTTCCTCTCCCATACATTTTTAAAATGCTCCCAAACTTCAGAAAAACCCGGACTTAACCTGATTCCTCCTTTTTCTTCTTCTCCCTTTCCCTTTCTTTTCTTTTTTTCTTATGGGTTTTCTTTCTTTGTTTGGTTTCTGTTCCTTCTTTTTTTATTTCATTATTTTCCCCCCCCCCCATTTGTTCTTGCTCTCCCTCGTGGGCACTAGCTCCCTTGTGGGCACCTGCCCCCTTGTGGGCATAGCTCCCCTGTGGGCACCTAGTCCCTTGCATGTCCCCCCCTTTCTTTGTATTTGAAAAGGGTCCCCGTCCTTATTCCCCCTTTTATCTTTCCCTCTCCCCCACTACTATACCCCTACCCCTTCCTGCCATTATAGCCGTCCTGCTTACTTTCGTTAGTGGGACTTTGTTTTAAAGGGTCCCCAAATCGGACCCAAACGTGTCGTAAGCTCCTTTTTTTCTATGTGGGGTTTTTTGTGCTTTTGTTCCGTCCCGGTATTGTGCCCTTTTTTTTGTTTTCAGTGATATTTGCTTTTTTAATTTTACTAGGTTTTAAATATAGTGTCTTTGCAGTCTGGGGTTATATTTTTAGCGTAACGTTTGGTTTTAGTATTATATGTAAAAACCAGTGATCTTTGATCTCTGATAGATAGCAAAGATTTTTTATGTCTTGTAAATGCATCTTTGTCCATTTCTTTATTCAACAGTTTCTCAAATAATTTTTCAGATTTAAATAAGGATTTTGTAATCAGAAATTCAAATTTTTGAATCATTTTTTACTAGCAACTTTTAAAAATTTTGATACTTCGTTCCGAGGGGGAAAACCTTTGTCTAAAAACCCCCTTTTCAATTTTGGGACTTTTTTACCATTTACATTTGCCCCCACATGTACCCTCCCGTGGTTCCCCTCGTTCACAAAAAGGGGTTTCCTGTCTCTCTCAGTATCCTAAACCCCTGCTTCCTACATTTTCCCTCTTAGGATCTTATGTCCAGGAATTAATCCGTCTGTCTACTGGATGTCTTTCCTTCCCCCTTTACGGAGGTCAAAAGGGGAAAAATTTCTGGTTGGAATTTTCTTTTCTAATACGTCGAGACTTTCCTGATGGAGAATTTTTTTTTATATTTTATTTAAAACCAACAAATAGACAATAGCAAAAGGAAAAAAAACTAAAGATGACAAAATTTGAAAAATAACTGAAAAAACGTTTAAATTTGATATTGAAACAGTAACGAATAAAAAAAAAATAAAATATAAAATATGACCCTTTTTTCCTACAATAAAATCAGTACGAAGCTTAAACTGTCCTTACTGCTACATGTGGATAAATTAACTTTCGTAAAAAATTTCAAACCTATATTAAATCTTCCTCAAATTAAACATCCTTGCTTTTTTTACTTTAAAAAAATAAAATACAAGTATACTTTCATTATTTGTTCAACTAAATTTCCTTTACCCGAGCACGGAAAAAATTAGGATAATTAAAAACCCAAAGTGTCAGAACACTTCCCGCGAAAAAATACACCGACCTACGGTCCCTGAGAACTGCACGGGGCCGCGCAGCTGCTCGCCCGGTGTGCATTTCATTAACTCGTACCAAATTAGATTTAGCTCAAATTTTTCAATTTTTGCCCTTTGAGCAAAAATTTACCAATTTGCAAAAAAAGAGCAGTTGAATCAAAGAACTTCCACAAATTATCATAAATTTTTCCTAACCTAAGCCTAGTATTTCATCTGTATTAAAATGTCTAAAAAACGAAAAATTTTTTTCCCCATTCCCTAAACCCTATTTGTTGGTGTACTATTCAACCTTTTATTACCCTAAAGAAAAAAAGAAAAAAAAAAAAAAAAACCCACTCTTTCCCTTTTAAATCAGGGGCTTCAATTTCCATTTTATGTAATACATATAAATAATTTATAAAGTATGTTGGTCTAATTAACACAATCATTCCAAAGTCAGTTATAAAAATTACGTCACTAACCACGAAAAACTTCATTATTCTTACAATTCAAGGTTCGTAAATCTTAAAACTAAAACATAGTATTGCCAATTTTGACAAATTAAAAAAAAAAAACAAAACTCAAATATATCAAAACCATATGTTCATTGGCCCCAAAAAATCATTGGTTTACAAAAATAACATTGTAAATTTTAACTGAAACATAAAAAGCATTTACATTTACACATGTATCAAAATCAAAATACGCATAAATATGTATTGAATTCATTGAAAATGTTCATGAGAAAAACCTTTTAAAGGTATATACAAGAAAGTAAGCATACATACTACATATTTATATATTATATATATAAAATATATTATATTATATTTATTATATATTATATATATAATATTATTATATATTTTATATATTTTATACGTATATATACATATATTTTTATTTATATATACTTTATATATATATATAATTATATAAAATACTATTATAATTAATATACAAAATAAATATTATACATTTATTACAATTATTTATATTACATATATATACTATAATATTATACATTATATAAATATACATTATATACATATTATACATATACATATATATACATATATAATATATATATATATATATATATATATATATATATATATATATTATATATATATATATTTATATATTATACTATAATATATATATATAAATATGTATGTATGTATATGCTACTTTATTATATATACCATTAAGGTTTTCTCATGAACATTTTCAATGATATTCAATACATATTTTCTATGCGTATTTATGATTTATGATACAATGTGTAAAATGTCAAAATAGCTTATTAGTTCAGTTTAATTTACAATGTTGAAAGTGAAGTTGAAAGGCAGGTAAGGGGGATGAAATGGGTGTTTCCTAGAATGGGCGGTAGCATGATGAGTTGATGAGTTATATGAAGTATGTCGGGGTGCATTTTACATATTGTTCCGAGTTTCAAGTACAATAAGATTATATTTGGAATTATCGACTTATAATATGTTTGTGATGTGTGTATATATATGAATGTGTATGTGTATATATATGAATGTGTATGTATAATATATATATATATATATAATATATATATATATATATATATATTATATATATGTATATTTATATATATATATATAATATATATATTTATATATATATATATATATATATATTATATTATATATTTATATATATATATATATATATTATATATATATATTTACATACACATGCATATATACCATACACATGCATATATACACACATACACAAACGTATAAGTCGATAATTCCAAATATAACTGTATTGTACTTGAAACACTCGGAACAAATTATGTTAAAATTGCACCCCGGACATACCTCATATAACATTCATCAAACTCATCATGCTACCGCCCATTCTAGGAAACCAGCCATTTCATCCCCCTTACCTGCCTTTCAACTCCTGTAAATCCCGTAATGTGAAATTCCTATAACCCTCACTTAATCCCTCTCCCATCTCCCCCCATACACCTCCTTATTTCTACACTTTGTCCTATAAAAGTTGCTGTTTAACGCATTAATTCTTCACACACGTTCGCTCCTCTCATAGCCCAAGACATATAAATATAATCCGTAATTATATACCCTACCGCATTCTCTACCATCTGATTCACCCCACCTATGTCTAAGCTTAAAACCCTCAACACCTGCAACCCCCCCCCCTCCCACTAACCTTATTACCTTACCCAACCAAAACCCTTATTAGTTCAATACATTCGCAAAATACACCATATGGAAAACAGTCTCCCATCCACCACAAGCCTTGCATATCCCATCTTCCCTTATTCTCTTATGGAATAAAACCATTCCAGACGGTAAGATCCCATGTAAAAAATCTATACATAACTTCTCGTACTTTGGGGTTTTTAAACGTAATTTTTTCCCAAACCCCCCCAGAAAATTACGCCAATTTTCATGGGAAATAAACCCCTTCTACCACCCCTTTAACCTTCCCCCCCATAAAGGGTTTCCCTTTTAAAATTTTGGGGGGGGGGGGGAAGGATCGCTCATGTTTAGGGAGACCCGAAACATTGCCTCCCCTATTATGAACCCCCACCCACCCCACCGTTGCATTTTCCTGACGTATTTTTTTTTTCCCAAAGTCCCCTTTCCCCCTTCCCCCCCCCCCCTCCCGCTTAAAAACTACGTTTCAAAAAACACACTCAAAATCCTTTTCAACACTATAAGACCCGGGGCCCTTTCCTGGGCCAACCGGGGAGTGTGACAACCGCTCTACCTAACCATTCGCTTCCAGCCCCCAAAAATGAATCTAAAAACGCGCTTTTGAAACCCTTTTTTTATCTAAACTACAAAGTATCGGATATATTGTTGTACATGCCAAAGTTTACTATAAAATGGGACATTCGTTTTAATTACTCTTTGATGCAAAGTTAAGTGTGAAAGCTCGTAAACCCCCCTGAGGCGCCCCAGTACCCCAAACAAACAATACGCACTGAATTTTTTTTTGTTGTGCTAATTTTGTTTTAAAATTACAAAACGACCCCACATATCATTTTTTTGGGTCCCCCTTTTCCCACCTTTCAACACTTCCCTTTCCCATTAACCTATCCCCAAGATCCAATATTTTCCGGTTTCTCCTTTTTAAAATTTGAAAAGCCAGAACCCTTTTTCCCAAAAAAACGTTTACTAATTTTTCCCCCCGGGGAAAAATCCCCTTTAAACCACTTACAAAATCGTTGTTAAATTCCAAATATCCAAAAACCACCCCCCCCCACCCCTTTCGTCCCCAAAACCCCATTTGCTCCCAAAAAGGGCCCCCTAATTCCTCTAAAAAAGGGGACCCTGAAAAAACACGCAAAAAATATTGTAAAAGGGGGAAAAACCCTTTAAAACTAGACCCCTTCTCACCCTAATTTTTTTCCCCAAACCCTTCCTTTTTTAACCTGCACCCGCAAGGATCCCTTTGAAACTTTTAATTTCCCCCATGAAAAAAATTTCCTCTCCAAACCCCTCCCATCTCATAATTTTCCCATAACGTTTCCCCTTTTTATACCTATCATATCCCCCCCGCCCCCCCCCCCCCCAAACCCCCAAAAAACCAAAAACCACCCCCCCCCCCCTTTCCCAAATTTTTAAAATTTTTTTTCTTTAAAATTTAAAAACTTTAATCAAAACCAAAAAATCCCCCGGAATTTTTTAATTTTTAAGGCCCCCTTTTGGCCCCCTTTTTTTCCCACCAACCCCTTTGGGGCCCCAAAACCTTTTTTTAATTCTTTAAAAAAAACCCCTTTTAAAAACCCCCTTTTAAATTCCCAACCCAAAATTTCCGGGGGCCCCCATTTTCCCCAAAAAACTTAAGGGGCTCACCTTTTAGGCCCCCTTAAAACGAACACCATCCCTGCCTTGGGGCCCCAAAAAACCCCCCCTTAAGGAATTTTTTCCTTACCCAAAACCCCTTTTAAAAACCGCCCCAATTTTTTAAGAAAAATCATGGCAACCCCCCTTTTTCCCTTGCCCTTACCAAAAATTCCCCCTTTATAGCCCCCCAGGGGTTTTTCCCCCAAAAAAAAACCCGAGGGCCCCTTCCCCCCAAAAAACCCCCTAAATCCCCCTTAATTTTCCCATAAAAACCCCCAAATTTTGTTTAAATTTGGTTTTTTCCTTCCCCAAAATTTTCTTTTCAATTAACCCCAAATAATTAAAACCCCCCATTAATTTTGTGAAAAACCTTGGCCACAATTGAAACCTCCAAAAAATTTTTTAAAACCCCTTTTTAATTTTAATTTCCTTCAAATTGTTTATTTTTTAAACCCCCTTTTTAGGCCATTTTTCCACAAAACCTTAAATCCCCCTTGGGGCCTTTCCCCTAAACCCCCCAAATTTTGAAAAAACCCGGATATTTTTCCTTTTAAAAATTTTTAAATTTTCCCAAAAAAGGGAAAATTTGGGGAAATAATTTTTCAAACACCCAACAACCCCCCCTCAAAATTTTTAAAAAAACCCCTTTTTCTTTTAATCCCCCCCCGAATTTAAAAATAGGCCGAAATTTCGGTTTTTTTAAAGGGTTTGTTTTCCCCCCCCCCAAGTTAACCCATAAAAACCCCCCGGGGGTTTTGTTCTCCAAAAACTAAAAACATATTTTTCCAAAAGCGGAGACATTTTCCTTTTAATTTTTCTTCCAAAAGAGGGAAACCATTAAAGCAATTAATTCCACAAGAAATTTTAGCCCGGAAAAAACCCATAATAATTTTTCCCCCCGCAAGAAGAAAAGGAAGGGTAACCTTGGTAATTTCCCCGCAAAACCTCTTTTAAAGTAGGGAAAAATGTTCCCCCCCCCCAAAACTGGAGACAGTGGAAGCCTGAGGGGGGTAAAATGTTGTTTGCAAGAAGACTGGAGACAGGGGTGAACCCTGATGGTGAATTTGCCCCAAGGGGAAGACTGGAGACGGGTGAAGCATGAGGGGTGAATTTTTGCAGAAAAAGGACTGGGGGACGTGGGGAATCCCTGAGGGGTGAATGTTGCCCCAAGAAAACGGGGGAGAAGTGGGGAACCTTGAGTGGTGAATGTTCCGGCAAAAAGGGACTGGAGACAGTGGGGAAGCCTGAGGGGGTGAATGTTGCTGCAAAAAGACGGGAGAAGGGGTAAACCCCTGAGGGTGAATGTTGCAGCAAGAAGACTGGAGAAGGGGGAAAGCGATTGGTTTGGAATTTTTTGCGAAGGGAAGGGACGGAGACAGTGGAACATGAGTGGTGAATGTTGCAGCAAAAAGACTGGAGACAGTGGGGAACCCTGAGGGGGTGAAGTTGCGCAAGAAGACTGGAACATGTGAACCCTAAGTGGTAAATTTTCCCGGCAAGAAGACTGGAGCCCGGGTTGTGAAGCTTGATGGGGGAATTTTTGCGAAAGGAAGACTGGAAACAGTGTGAAGCTTTGGAGTGGTGAATTTTGAGCAAGAAGGGGGAAGACATTTGAACCCTTGATTTGGTGAATGTTGGGCAAGAAGACGGGGAGACAGTGTGAAGCATAAAGGTGAATTTTGGCAGCAAGAAGACTAGAGACAGTGTGAAGCTGAGTTGAATTTTTTGGAGCAAGAAAAACATGGAGACAGTGTAAAAAAGGGGCCGAGGGGTAAAATGTTGCAGAAAGGAAAAAGGGTAGCAGTGTGAACCCCGAGTGGGGGGGAATGTTGCAGCAAAAAAGACTGGGGGGAACAGGGGAAGCCTGATTTGGTGAATGTTGCACAAGAAAAATGGAGCCAGTGTGAAGCCTGATGGTAAAATTTTTGCAGCAAGCAGACGGGAAAGACAGGGAAAAACCCTGATTTGGTGAATGTTGCGCAAGAAGACTGGAGCATTTTTAAACCCCTGGTGGTAAATTTTCAGCAAGAAGATGGAGGAAGGGGTGTAAAGGGCCTGAGGGGTAAATTTTTTGAAAAAAAGGGAAGGGATTGGAGAAGTGTGAACCGGAGTGGTGAATGTTGCACAAGAAGACGGGAAATGGAGAAGTGTAAAACCTGATGGGGGAATGTTCCCGCAAAAAAAAACTGGATGGAGAAGTGTGAAGCCTAGGGGTTTGAATGTTGAGCAAGAAGCGGGATGGGGGACAGTGTGAAGCCCTAAAGTGGGTAAATGTTGCAGCAAGAAGACTGGATGGAGACGGGGAGACTTTATTTTCTGGGGTCATGTAAGAATCCGTGAAAATGGAAAATTAGGAGGGGGTGGGGGATTATAAAAAAAACAATTTTTACATGTAAAAAGGAGGGAACGAAATAGAATGGCTTCTAGGGGTTATGGCGGGGCCCGGGGTGGGCCCTAGGGGGACTTGGAGGCGGGGGAAATAAAGGGGTTTTGTGAGGGGGGGAATGTTTGGGTTTCTAGCAAGGCATACATGTAGGGTTAGATGAAAGCAAAGGGAGACCAATTGTTTTAAGGTTTTTCGTGTTGTTTGAGTGTGAGCAAAAGGGAACATTTATGAAGGGGTTCAGGAAAACCGGGAGACCGGAATTGAGTCCTGGGGATGAAAGTACAGAAACCCCAAACTCTGAAGGAGGGGTTTAGTTGGTTGCAATTTTTATAAATTTTGGGGTGAGTGCGCCTCTGGAAAGACAGTGTGGATTTTTGATGAAATTTTTTCTTCTCGGGCCACCCTGCCTTTGGGGGGTCACCCTGCCCCTTTGGGGGGTCCCCCCTGCCTTGGTGGGGCCCCCCTGCCCGGTGGGGCAACCCGCCTTGGTGGGCACCCTGCCTTGGTGGTCACCCTTCCTTGGTGGGTCACCCCTTTGGGCCCCCGTTTGGGAACCCCTGCCTTGGTGGGGGCACCCCCATGCATTGGGGGGTCATCCTTCCTTGGTGGGGAAAAGGACGATGGTTATTTAAAAAAAAAAAAAACAATAATAATAAAAATTATAAAAAATTTAAAAATCTCAATTTTCGACAAGTACAATTTATACAAATTTTTACAGACCCAGCTGACATTGTTGACGGGGTCCATCCATCTGAACCAAAATGATAACAATAACTACTTTAACCTAGGCGAAAAGTGATAACAATAACTACTTAAAATAGGGGAACAAGTGATAATAACTTCTCGCTAAGGGGAACATGTATAATAACTACTCACTACTAGGTGAACAAGTATAAAACCCACTCACTACAGGGGAACAATGATAAAAAACTACTCACTACTAGGTGAAAAAAGTTTATAATAACTACTCCCCTACTAGGTAACAAGTGATAATAACTACCCCTACTAGGGGAAAAAGGGGAAAAAAACTACTCACAAAATAGGCGAACAAGTGGGTAATAAAATTCTCACTAAATAGGTGAACCCTGTGATAATTTAAATACTCACTATAGGGGAACAAATTTTTAAAAACTAATCACTACTAGGGGAACAAGTGATAAAAATACCAATACTAAAGGGGAAAAAGTGAAAAATAACTACTCACTACTAGGTGAACAATGATAACCTTTCTACTAGGGAACACAAACAACAAGTGTAGGGAAACCTTTTTCCGGGGTTTTATCCAGGTGAAACCCCTGAGGGATATTTACCAAACCCCTGCCCGCCTCAGAGTTATCTCTGGGGTTTTCCAGATTTGCTAGGGGGAGGCCAGTGGTTCGATAAAAAGGTCCATTTTCTGTGTTTTTGAGGGGTTTTTCCAGGTTCATGTTTCCCCCCTCAGAATTCTCCTTCCTCACTTTCTAAACCCACACTCAAATATTCTTGCATTTTAAGTCCCCCCCAGGTTTATGTGTCCAAAGGGGTCCCCCTTGTCCCCTCAGATATTCTCCCTTTCCTTTCACTTACCCCTCCCCAAAAACTTCCTATCCTAAAAATTCCTATCCTACACTTTTTCCCCCCCCACATACATCTTTTCCCCCCGGGTTTTTTGTGTCCCGGAGTCCCTCTGTTTTCCCCTCAGATATTCTCCCCCCCTTTCCCCACTTACCATCCTTCACTTCCTATCCCAAAATTCCTATCCTACACTTCCCATCCTACCTACATCTTCCCCAGGGTTTATGTGTTTCCAGGGTCCCTCTGTGTCCCCTCAATATTCTCCCTTTTCCCACTTTTTCCCTCCTTTCACTTCCCCATCCTAAACTTCCTATCCCTACACTTCCCCCCCCCCCCCCCCACCCCCCTCCCCCCCCCAACCCCCCCCAAATTTTTTAAACCCAAAAATAAGTCTTCCCCCCTTTATGTGTCCCGGAGTCCCTCCTTTTTCCCCTCAGAATTCCCCCCTTCCTTTACTTCCAAACCTAAAAACTTCCCATCCTAAATTTCCCCTCCTACACTTCCCATCTAATTTTAATCCCTTTTTCCCCCTTCCATTGGGCCAAACCATTTTTTCCCCCCAACTTCCTTTTCCCCTTTTTATCAAACCTTCCCCTTTATCCTCCCCTTCCCTTTTTTTAAGTTTAAACCTACCTTCCTACCCCCTTTTTCAAATCCCACCCCCAAAGGGCCTTTCCCATATTCCAAAAATTCCCCTTCCCCATCCAAACCCCCCCCCTTTTGGATCCTAAAACCCTTTTCCCCGAAGTTTACCCGTCCCCCCAGGGCCCTGGTTTTGGTATTCACCTTCCAACCCCCCCCTGAGGTCAGCAAGGGCCCCCCCCCAGGTCCCTGTTTCCCGTAAAACCCCTTCACCTCTTCCCTGAGGTAGCAAGTCCCACCCCCGGTCCCTGGTTTCCCGGTATTCACCCCCTTTACCACTTCCCTGAAAGGGCAGCAAAGTCCCCCCCCCGGTCCGTGGTTTTTGGGGATTCCCCCTTCACCACTTTCCCCGAGGTCAGCAAGCCCCCCCCCAGGTTTCCGGGGGTTTTCCCGGTATACAACCCTTTACCACTTCCCCAGGTCAGGAAGTCCCCCCCCAGGGCCGTGGGTTCCCGGTATTCAAACCCCTTTAACCCCTTCCCCGAGGTCAAACAAATTCCCCCCCCAAAGGGCCCCTGGTTTCCCGGGTTTTTCCCCTTTCCCAATTCCCTGAGGTCCCAAGTCCCACCCCAGGTCCGTGGATCCGGTATTCCCCTTCAACCCCCTTCCCCCCGGGCAGCAAGTCCCACCCCCCGGTTCCCTGGTTTAGGGATTCACCCTTCACCACTTTCCCCCCGGGCCCGCAAGTCCCCCCCAGTTCCCCTGGTTCCCGGTATTCCCCCTTCACCACTTTCCCCGAGGTACAAAACCCCCCCCCAGGTCCCTGGAAACCAGGTATTCACCCTTCACCAATTCCCTGAGGTCAGCAAATTTCCCCCCCAGTTTCGTATTTAGGTATTAATTCACCCAATTATTAAATCCCAAACCCAAAGGGGTGATTCCAGGAACCCTTTAATTTCCGTCGAAAAAAACCCCCTCCTGGACCCGGATTTTAACTTCACCCTTCCCTGAGGTTTTACAGTTTCACCAAAAGGGCCCCTTGAAAAAACTGGCCCTATATTTATATTTAAAGTTTATTTTAAAATTTTAGTTATTAAATTAAATTTTTTTAAAGGAGGAACAAGGGTTTTAAAATTTTTGGTTGGGGGAAAAATTCCCTGGGCGCTCAAGGGGTTAACCGAAAAAATGAAAAAATTTAAAAATTTGTTACCAAGGGGAAGGGAAAAAATAAAATCTGGTAAATTTTTTATTTTTTGTTTTTTAATTTTAAAAAGGGTTTCTTAATTTAATAAATTTTTTGGGAAAGGGGGAAATTTTGTGAAAGTATTTTTTCGTAGATTTTGTTGTTTTTTAAAATTTTCGGCCTACGCTCAATTTTTTAATTTACAAAAATAAAAAGGAAATTTGAAAAGGGGGAGTTTGACCGATAAAAAGGTTTAAAATCCGGTAAATTTTTTGGGGGGGATGCCCGCCCCGTACCATAATTTTCCTTAAAAATTTTACCGGTTAATTTAATAAATGAGGTAAATGCGTAATTGTTGTGACGTATACCATAACAGTAGTATATTTTTTTGTCATTTTCTAGACATTTTTCGTCATTTTTCTTGCTCATTTTTTTAGTGCCAAATGCTACAAAATACAAATTGGTAATCCTCTGAGTGGCTGCAGTTTGAGCTGCATCAACCACTAGTCTCTCAGTGTTGACTAACAGTCGACAGGTAGAGGAGGTGTGCTGCTCTGAGTGACCAGCAGACCCTAGTGACCCGTAATTTTGCCATATATTGTACAAATTTCATACACAGTGCCTCTCCCGAAGAGACAGTATTCGCATGCGATCAGCCGGAAGCGATTAGAAATTATGAAAAAACCCCTAAAGAATGAAGGCAGCAGCGGCAGGTAGAGTGGCAGACTCGTGGCTGCCATCACTATAACACTGGTCAACACCACACTGTTTACTGCTGGGGAAATAACTGATGTTTCTGAAGACCAGTCACTTGTTGAACAAGTAAAGCGAAAGTGTAAGATGACCTGTGTAGCCAGCACCTCGATGGCCACCCCAGATGCCGGCAGCAGCACTGTGGCCATCCCAGATGTGGCCACCCCACGTGGCCGTGCCAGACCTAGAGGATTGAAGCGTGAACAAGGTGACTCATCTGTGGCCACCACCACCATTGTGGCAACAGTGACCACGCCTATACCCATATATACATCTGTTTTGACCGCACCAGTGGTTACATATGTGACAACCTCATCACAAATGACCATATTTCCTGCGGCCACCCTAGACATGGTCACCCCAGATGTGGCCACCCTAGACATGGCCACCCCAGATGTGGCCACTACTGTCGCCAGCTCATCTGACCCCCAGCTCAGCTGTCACCATCTCAGCTGACCACAGCTCAGCTGACCCTGTCTCAGCTGTCACCATCTCAGCTGACCACAGCTCAGCTGACCCTGTCTCAGCTGTCACCATCTCAGCTGACCACAGCTCAGCTGACCCTGTCTCAGTTGTCACCATCTCAGCTGACCACAGCTCAGCTGACCCTGTCTCAGTTGTCACCATCTCAGCTGACCACAGCTCAGCTGACCCTGTCTCAGCTGTCACCATCTCAGGTGGAATCTGTCATTATCCTTTTGGCTGTTATCACTGAAAGGAATTGTACGCCTAAGCAACCTAAACCTCTTAGATGACATGACTTCTGTAATCTGGGGCACCTTAGTTGTACTTGCCCAATAGTTATCTATGGATGGGTATGGACAAATACCCATGGGTATGGACAGAAAACCTAGAACTTCATGATTTCTTCAGAATTAGTTACAAAAGTAGTATCTATGTATTTTTTTTTGGCATGCAAATTTTTTTTATGTATGTTG
>NC_069498.1:17347637-17417127 GCF_026875155.1 Cherax quadricarinatus
GTCATTCAAAGAATCTTGTACAAGCTACTGAAGAAGAATTGAAGGTGATGGCTTGAAGACTCACAGTCTTCTATAATGAAATATGCAAGAATGAGCTCATGCTTGAAATACCAAGACTAAGGAGACACCTGCAAGCTGCTGATGTTGATCTTGAAAAAGTTAAGCACTGGACTGCACTGGATGTACCAACATTCATAGTTGAATGGTATTTCATTGAATCTCTTCCAACTCTGACACTCTGCCTGAGGTTGTTCCTTACTATACATGTTTCTGTGTCTTCTTGTGAAAGGAGTTTCTCCAATTTGAAGCTGATTAAAAACTATTTACGGTCCACAAAGAGTCGAACCAGAATCTCTTACATAGCAATGTTATCCATACAAAATGGGTCAGTTGACAGCATTGATTTTGATGAGGTGATAGATGATTTTGCAGGATTGAAGGCAAGGAAATGTAAGATCTGATTCACTGAGATGTTACCTGTACTCAAGGTCAAATCGGAACTAGTGTTTCTTTGATATTGCAATGTTTTTCTTTATTTTCTAATTTTTTTTTTATCATTGTTGAAGAATAATAAATGTAGGATGTGTTAGCTGCACTTAAAGTGATATTTGAGTTTATGTTTCCTCAGAATTACTACGATTATTTATTTTATCATTAATAAAGTCACTGGTCATGCAGTAGTGACTTAACTGGAGTTTACTCCCCCCATCCCCCCGCCCTTGGAGTTCATGGAGGTAACACCAAAGATGCCGCCCTGGGGGACACCAACCCTAGCAACGCCTCTGCTAATGTCACTAATATTTGGAACGCTGATTCTAAATGTAATATCGCTTTTTCTAAATAACGAAATTTTAATTAAAAGGTAAATATTTTAAGTTTTTATTTCTGGCCTGTAATCTTTATTGACTTCCTGGCAATGGATGGGTATGAGGAGCATAATAAATCTAAATGACTCGTCTCAAAATAACAATTTTTGTATATACAACACACGCTTCCACACACAAAAACATACATACACATCACATGCGCGCGCAAACACACACACACACACACACACACACACACACACACACACACACACACACACACACACACACACACACACACACGCAAACACACGCAAATATACACGCACACAAACGCTGGCACACAAAAATGTACACACATGCGCACACACACACACACACACACACACACACACACACACACACACACACACACACACACACACACACACACACACACACACACACACACACACACACACACACACATGGGGATTTGAGGAAATGGAAGGCATGGACATGATTGGAGAAAGAGACTACATTGTAGGTACAATTCGGTCCGGAGAACATAAAGTAGTCATTGGAGTGATGTATAACCCACCACAGAACTGCAGGAGGCCAAGAGAGGAGTACGAAGAAAACAACAGGGTGATGGTGGACACACTGGCTGAGGTGGCAAGAAGAGCTCACTCGAGCAGAGCAAAGTTACTGATAATGGGCGATTTCAACCACAGGGAGATCGACTGGGAAAACCTGGAGCCACATGGAGGTCCCGAAACATGGAGAGCCAAGATGATGGATCTGGTACTTGAAAACCTCATGCATCAACATGTCAGGGACACAACCAGAGAGAGAGGGGAGGATGAGCCAGCAAGACTGGATCTTGTGTTCACCATGAGCAGTTCAGACATTGAGGACATCACTTACGAGAGGCCCCTTGGAGCTAGCGATCACGTGGTTCTGAGTTTTGATTATATAGTAGAGTTACAAGTGGAGAAGGTAACAGGAACTGAAGGAGACACGCCAAAATATAAAAGGGGGGACTAAACAGGTATGAGAAACTTCCTGCAGGAGGTTCAGTGGGACAGAGAAATGGCAGGAAAATCAGTAAACGAGATGATGGAATATGTGGCAACAAAGTGCAAGAGGCAGAGGAAAGTTTGTTCCCAAGGGAAACAAATAATAGGAAGACCAAAACAAGTCCTTGGTTTACCCGAAGGTGTAGGGAGGCAAAAACTAAGTGCAACGGAGAATGGAAAAGGTACAGGAGGCATAGGACCCAGGAAAACAAGGAGATTAGTAGAAGAGCCAGAAACGAGTATGCACAGATAAGGAGGGAGGCCCAGCGACAGTATGAAAACGACATAGCATCGAAAGTCAAATCTGACCCGAAACTGCTGTATAGCCACATTAGGAGGAAGGCAACAGTCAAGGACCAGGTGATAAGACTGAGGAAAGAAGGTGGAGAACTCACAAGAAACGATCAAGAGGTATGTGAGGAGCTCAACACGAGATTTAAGGAAGTATTTACAGTAGAGACAGGAAGGATTCTGGGGACACAGACCAGATGGGGACACCAGCAAGGAATACACCAACAAGTGTTGGACGACATACATACAGATGAGGAGGAGGTGAAGAAACTGCTAAGGGACATCGATACCTCAAAGGCAATGGGACAGGACAACATCTCCCCGTGGGTCCTTAGAGAGGGAACAGATATGTTGTGCGTGCCACTTACTACAATCTTCAAGACGTCCCTGGAAACTGGGCAACTACCTGAGGTATGGAAGACGGCAAATGTAGTTCCCATTTTTAAAAAAGGAGACAGAAAAGAGGCACTAAACTATAGACCTGTGTCATTGACGTGTATAGTATACAAAGTTATGGAGAAGATTATCAGGAGGAGAGTGGTGGAGCACCTGGAACGGAACAAGAGTATAAATGCCAACCAGCACGGATTCATGGAAGGCAAATCCTGTGTCACAAACCTTCTGGAGTTTTATGATAAAATACAGAAGTAAGACACGAGAGAGAGGGGTGGGTTGATTGCATCTTCTTGGACTGCAAGAAGGCCTTTGACACAGTTCCTCACAAGAGATTAGTGCAGAAGCTAGAGCATCAGGCGCATATAACAGGAAGGGCACTGCAATGGATCAGAGAATACCTGACAGGGAGGCAACAACGAGTCATGATACGTAATGATGTATCACAGTGGCACCTGTGACGAGCGGGGTCCCACAGGGGTCGGTCCTAGACCAGTGCTATTTTTGTTATATGTGAACGACATGATGGAAGGGTTAGACTCAGAAGTGTCACTGTTTGCAGATGATGTGAAGTTAATGAGGAGAATTAAATCAGATGAGGACCAGGCAGGACTTCAAAGAAACCTGGACAGACTGGACACCTGGTCCAGCAAATGGCTTCTCGAATTTAATCCTGCCAAATGCAAAGTCATGAAGATAGGGGAAAGGCACAGAAGACCACAGACAGAGTATAGGCTAGGTGGCCAAAGACTGCAAACCTCACTCAAGAGAAAGATCTTGGGGTGAGTATAACACCGAGCATGTCTCCGGAAGCACACATCAATCAGATAACTGCTGCAGCATATGGGCGCCTGGCAAACCTGAGAACAGCATTTCCGATACCTTAGTAAGGAATCGTTCAAGACACTGTACACCGTGTATGTCAGGCCCATACTGGAGTATGCAGCACCTGTTTGGAACCCGCACTTGATAAAGCACGTCAAGAAACTAGAGAAAGTACAAAGGTTTGCGACAAGGTTAGTTCCAGAGCTATGGGGAATGTCCTATGAAGAAAGATTAAGGGAAATCGGCCTGACGACACTGGAGGACAGGAGGGTCAAGGGAGACATGATAACGACATATAAAATACTGCGTGGAATAGACAAGGGGACAAAGACAGGATGTTCCAGGAGGGGACACAGAAACAAGAGGCCACAATTGGAAGTTGAAGACCCAAATGAGTCAGAGAGATATTAGGAAGTATTTCTTCAGTCAGAGTTGTCAGGCAGTGGAATAGCCTAGAAAATGACGTAGTGGAGGCAGGAACCATACACAGTTTTAAGACGAGGTTTGATAAAGCTCATGGAGCGGGGAGAGAGAGGGCCCAGTAGCAACCGGTGAAGAGGCGGGGCCAGGAGCTAAGACTCGACCCCTGCAACCACAAATAAGTGAGTACACACACACACACACGCGCGCGCGCGCACTCACGCACACACACATAATAGCGGCCAACGACGAGGCGGGGCCAGCAGCTGTGACTCGACCCCTGCAACCACAATCTTTATATTGTCAAGTACTGTAATATATTAATCGTAGTATATTTTACACCATTAATGTTATGGAACACTAAATTATATTTAAGTTAATGACAATTTTTAGGGTCTTAATATACCAGGTGATATTACCTGACTGTACTGAGTCCTGACACACCATTGTGCACTATTTAGTAATTTAATAAATGCTAATTATACTAAATCTCATTGTTTGAAACTTGCTTAAAAGGTGAATGTGAGGGAAAAGTTCAACAGATAGGAGTAGCAAGCGAGTATATGGTGACGATAGTTTGATTGCCCGTCTGCTTGTTAAGGTAAAGTCAATCTATCTCCCGCTATCCCCCTCCCCATTTCTCCACCCGGAAAGGTGACGTGTGGGGCTCCGACCAAATGATAATCACTTGACTCACAGCTCCCAACACAACTGTAAGTAAAAGCCTCTGCTCCTGTTTTTAATGGATATATTGGATGGAGACAGTGGAGATGTAATGTCTGAGGTCAAAGTAGAGAATCCGTAGTATGGATATTAGGAGGAGGTGCGGGATTTTCAAAACAATTATACATGTAGAAAGGATGGAACGAAATAGAATGGCTTCTAGAGGTATGGCGGGGTCGGGGTCGGCCTAGGAGGACTTGGAGGCAGGGGATACAGGAGGTTTTGTGAGGGAGATGCTTGGACTTCTAGCAAGCATACATGTATGTTAGATGAAAGCAAATGGAGACCAATTGTTTTTAGGACTTGACGTGTTGTTTGAGTGTGAGCAAGGTAACATTTATGAAGGGATTCAGGGAAACCGGCAGACCGGACTTGAGTCCTGGAGATGTAAAGTACAGAGCCAACACTCTGAAGGAGGGGTGTTAGTGTTGCAATTTCATAACTGTGGTGTGAGTGCGCCTCTGGCAAGACAGTGATGGAGTGATTGATGAAAGTTTTTCTCTCTCGGGCCACCCTGCCTTGGTGGGTCACCCTGCCTTGGTGGGTCACCCTGCCTTGGTGGGTCACCCTGCCTTGGTGGGTCACCCTGCCTTGGTGGGTCACCCTGCCTAGGTGGGTCACCCTGCCTTGGTGGGTCACCCTGCCTTGGTGGGTCACCCTGCCTTGGTGGGTCACCCTGCCTTGGTGGGTCACCCAGCCTTGGTGGGTCACCCTGCCTTGGTGGGTCACCCTGCCTTGGTGGGTCACCCTGCCTTGGTGGGTCACCCTGCCTTGGTGGGTCACCCTGCCTTGGTGGGTCACCCTGCCTTGGTGGGAAACGGACGATGTGTTAATAAAAAAATAAAAAACAATAATAATAATAATTATAATAATAATAATCTCAATTACTGCAAGTACATGATACAATTATTACAGACCAGCTGACATTGTTGACGGGATCCATCCATCTGAACAAGTGATAACAATAACTACTTAACACTAGGCGAACAAGTGATAACAATAACTACTTAACAATAGGTGAACAAGTGATAATAACTACTCACTACTAGGTGAACATGTGATAATAACTACTCACTACTAGGTGAACAAGTGATAATAACTACTCACTACTAGGTGAACAAGTGATAATAACTACTCACTAATAGGCGAACAAGTGATAATAACTACTCACTACTAGGTGAACAAGTGATAACTTACTACTAGGTGAACAGCAGCAACAAGTGTCAGGAAACTTGCCGGGATTGATCCAGGCGAAACACTGAGCATGTTATTACCACTGTCAGCCTCAGAGTTATCTCTGAGTTACCAGATCTTGCTACGTGGAGGCCAGTGATTCGTATATAAGGTCCACTTACTGTGTTTTTGATGGTTTCCCCAGGTTCATGTGTCCCCTCAGATATTCTCCCTTCCTCACTTACCATTCTACACTTCCTATCCTAAACTTCCTATCCTACACTTCCCATCCTACACTACATCTTCCCCAGGTTCATGTGTCCAGGAGTCCATCTGTGTCCCCTCAGATATTCTCCCTTCCTCACTTCCCATCCTACACTTCCTATCCTAAACTTCCTATCGTACACTTCCCATCTACACTAAGTCTTCCCCAGGTTCATGTGTCCAGGAGTCCATCTGTGTCCCCTCATATTCTCCCTTCCTCACTTACCATCCTACACTTCCTATCCTAAACTTCCTATCCTAAACTTCCTATCCTACACTTCCCATCCTACACTAAATCTTCCCCAGGTTCATGTGTCCAGGAGTCCATCTGTGTCCCCTCAGATATTCTCCCTTCCTCACTTCCCATCCTAAACTTCCTATCGTACACTTCCCATCCTACACTAAGTCTTCCCCAGGTTCGTGTGTCCAGGAGTCCATCTGTGTCCTCTCAGATATTCTCCCTTCCTCACTTCCCATCCTAAACTTCCCATCCTACACTAAGTCTTCCCCAGGTTCATGTGTCCAGGAGTCCATCTGTGTCCCCTCAGACATTCTCCCTTCTTCACTTCCTATCCTACACTTCCTATCCTATATTTCCAATCCTACACTTCCTATCCTGTATTTCCTATCCTACACTTCCTATCCTATAAGTCCTATCCTATATTTCCTATCCTACACTTCCTATCCCAACTTTTGCATCTAAGCCATCCCCGGGAATTCATCCGTGGGCCCCCGGATGTCTTCCCTTGAAGTCTGGTGATGCCTCACCTAGTCCTACCCCCCGGTCCATGGTCAGCAAGTCCCACCCCAGGTCCGTGGATCCAGGTATTCACCCTTCACCACTTCCCTGAGGTCAGCAAGTCCCACCCCAGGTCCGTGGTTCCAGGTATACACCCTTCAACACTTCCCTGAGGTCAGAAAGTCCCACCCCAGGTCCGTGGATCCAGGTATTCACCCTTCACCACTTCCCTGAGGTCAGCAAGTCCCACCCCAGGTTCGTGGATCCAGGTATTCACCCTTCACCACTTCCCTGAGGTCAGCAAGTCCCACCCCAGGTCCGTGGATCTAGATATTCACCCTTCACCACATCCCTGAGGTCAGCAAGTCCCACCCCAGGTCCGCGGATCCAGGTATTCACCCTTCACCACATCCCTGAGGTCAGCAAGTCCCACCCCAAGTCCGTGGATCCAGGTATTCACCCTTCACCACTTCCCTGAGGTCAGCAAGTCCCACCCCAGGTCCGTGGATCCAGGTATACACCCTTCATCACTTCCCCGAGGTCAGCAAGTCCCACCCCAGGTCCGTGGATCCAGGTATTCACCCTTCACCACTTCCCTGAGGTCAGCAAGTCCCACCCCAGGTCCGTGGTTCCAGGTATACACCCTTCAACACTTCCCTGAGGTCACAAGTCCCACCCCAGGTCCGTGGATCCAGTATTCACCCTTCACCACTTCCCTGAGGTCAGCAAGTCCCACCCCAGGTTCGTGGATCCAGATATACACCCTTCACCACTTCCCCGAGGTCAGCAAGTCCCACCCCAGGTCCGTGATCCAGGTATAACACCCTTCACCACTTCCCTGAGGTCAGCAAGTCCCACCCCAGGTCCGTGGATCCAGGTATCCACCCTTCACCACTTCCCTGAGGTCAGCAAGTCCCACCCCAGGTCCGTGGATCCAGGTATTCACCCTTCACCACTTCCCCGAGGTCAGCAAGTCCCACCCCAGGTCCGTGGATTCCAGATATTCACCCTTCACCACATCCCTGAGGTCAGCAAGTCCCACCCCAGGTCCGCGGATCCAGGTATTCACCCTTCACCACATCCCTGAGGTCAGCAAGTCCCACCCCAAGTCCGTGGATCCAGGTATTCACCCTTCACCACTTCCCTGAGGTCAGCAAGTCCCACCCCAGGTCCGTGGATCCAGGTATACACCCTTCATCACTTCCCCGAGGTCAGCAAGTCCCACCCCAGGTCCGTGGATCCAGGTATTCACCCTTCACCACTTCCCTGAGGTCAGCAAGTCCCACCCCAGGTCCGTGGATCCAGGTATTCACCCTTCACCACTTACCCGAGGTCAGCAAGTCCCACCCCAGGTCTGCGGATCCAGGTATTCACCCTTCACACTTCCCTGAGTCAGCATGTCCCACCCCAGTCCGTGATCCAGTATTCACCCTTCACCACTTCCCTGAGGTCAGCAAGTCCCACCCAGGTCCGTGGGTCCAGGTATTCACACCTTCACCACTTACCCGAGGTCAGCAAGTCCCACCCCAGGTCTGCGGATCCAGGTATTCACCCTTCACCACTTCCCTGAGGTCAGCATGTCCCACCCCAGGTCTGCGGATCCAGGTATTCACCCTTCACCACTTCCCTGAGGTCAGCATGTCCCACCCCAGGTCTGCGGATCCAGGTATTCACCCTTCACCACTTCCCTGAGTCAGCAGTTTTAACCAGCCTTGAAGTATTGTCCATATATGATATTACTAACACAAGTGTATTAATATCAGTATACGACGGTAGATGTTATTACAGAGGAGGACACGCAGATAATCTGCGCTCTGTAATAACATCCTCCAGGACAGACTCGAACGTCGACTACCTGAGACATGAGAGATCTCTATCACAGTTCGTCAACCAAGAACTGGCCACTAGTGAAAATCTGGAACATATATTTATATTAAATATTGTTCCTATGTTTAATTCTTAGCTGATTAATATTTAGTTGTATAAGTGCTTTATATGAACGTATTTAGGTTCGTAGATTAGTGTTGTTGTGTGAACGTTAGTGGCGCGTGACGCGTCAAGCGCTGAATTATACGAAAAAATATGAAAAGAATTGAAAAATGAGTTAATGTTACCGAGAAAGAGCTGAAGAATCTGGTAATATTTTGGTGTATGTCTCGTCTCTGTACGATAATTCTCTAAAAAAGTTACCGTAATTATAATAAATGAGGTAAATGCGTAATTGTTGTGACGTATACCATAACAGTAGTATATTTGTTGTCATTTTCTAGACATTTTTCGTCTTTTTTTGCTCATATTTTAGTGTCAAATGCTACAAAATACAATTGGTAACCCTCTAAGTGCTGCAGTTTGAGCTGCTTACAACCACAAGTCTCTCAGTGTTGACTAACATCGAGAGGTAGAGGGGTGTGCTGCTCTGAGTGACCACAGCAGACCGTAGTGACCCGTAATTTTGCCATATATTGTACAAATTTCATACACAATGCCTCGCCCGAAGAGACAGTATTCGCATGCGATCAGCCGGAAGCGATTAGAAATTATGAAAAAAGCTAAAGAAATGAAGGCAGCAGCGGCAGGTAGAGTAGCAGACTCGTGGCTGCCACAACACTGTTCAACACAACAAATGGTTTACTGCTGGGGAAATAACTGATGTTTCTGAAGATCAGTCACTTGTTGAACAAGTAAAGCGAAAGTGTAAGATGACCTGTGTAGCCAGCACCTCCATGGTCACCCGTAATGCTATGCATATAAGTGGCTTTGGCATGCTGCTCTTACCTGTATTTTTTGTACCTCTGTTTGTATGCTAAATTTCTAAATAAATACCCCTCAAGGAAGGTTCCTTGATGTTGGTGAGGGGCTCTTGATTTAGGGAATTGGATCTGTGCTCCAGTTCCCCGAATTAAGCCTGAATGCCTTCCACATCCCCCCAGGCGCTGTATAATCCTCCGGGTTTAGCGCTTCCCCCTTGATTATAATAATAATCTAAATAAATAAATAAATAGATGCCGGCAGCAGCACGTGGGGTGGCCACATCCCAGATGTGGCCACCCCACGTGGCCGTGCCAGACCTAGAGGATTGAAGCGTGAACAAGGTGACTCATCTGTGGCCACCACCACCATTGTGGCCACAGTGACCACGCCTTTACCCATATATACATCTGTTTTGACCACACCTGTGGTTACATATGTGACAACCTCATCACAAATGACCATATTTCCTGCGGCCACCCTAGACATGGTCACCCCAGATGTGGCCACCCTAGACATGGCCACCCCAGATGTGGCCACTACTGTCGCCAGCTCATTTGACCCCCAGCTCAGCTGTCACCATCTCAGCTGACCACAGCTCAGCTGACCCTGTCTCAGTTGTCACCATCTCAGGTGGAATCTGTCATTATCCTTTTGGCTGTTATCACTGAAAGGAATTGTACGCCTAAGCAATCTAAACCTCTTAGATGACATGACTTCTGTAACCTGGGGTACCTTAGTTGCACTTGCCCAATAGTTATCTATGGATGAGTATGGACAAATACCCATGGGTATGGACAGAATACCTATGAACTTCATGATTTCTTCAGAATCAGTTACAAAAGTAGTATCTGTTTTTTTGTTTGGCATTCAAATTTTTGATATGTGATGTTGTCTATCACATTTTGAGTAAAAAACTTGCTAAAATTATCAAATGCACAGATAATTTCAAGAGGCTTTTCATGTTGGTATATAATCAAAGAGTCATTTTGGATGTTTTTTTTTTTTTGCTCCATTGTGTCTGAGCTTGAACAGCTTGAAAAGTAAGTTCATCATGAAGATCATCATCACGGTACTCCTCGACCGTAATACCTTCCTTTCTCTGGGCTAATTTAGGCTTTTTGGATGGCCTGTCTCCCTCCTCATCACTTGACACCTCTGCATCTGGTGGCAAGTATTCATCACTTCTCTTTGGAGGACTCACCGACTCACCATTAAACAATTTCTCATTGATCTGGAAGGACAATTAGAATGTTCTATACACACCCAAAACACTACCGAATTTATATATGCATTAGAAAAATTATTATAAATATTTATTTACTGAAATTGCTAATTTGAACTTGTGGGCGGGGTAGTGGTCAGCCTAGGAAAGGCTGGAGGGAGGGGGTGAGGAGGTTTTGTGTGCGAGGGGCTTGGACTTTCAGGCAGTTAATGATATGCCCATGCACTCTGCCCCAGGCCCGGGCTCTTGGAGCTCCGTGTTCATCAAGAACTGCAAGAAGCCTCTGTTACGTGCCTTCAGCATTCTATGGAGGGAGCATGGACACAGGGGCCCTCCCACAATCACTAAAAACAACATACATAGCCCCATTCCGCAAAGGTGGCAGCAAAACAGTTGCAAAGAACTACAGACCGATAGCACTCACAACCCATATAAAAATCTCTGAAAGGGTTCTAAGAAGCAATATCTCCAAACACCTACATATTCATCAGTTATGCAACCCAGGGCAACACGGGTATAGAGCAGGTCGCTCCTGCCTGTCCCAGCTACTGGACCACAATGGCAAGGTCCTGGATACTCTAGAGGATAAACAAAATGCAGATGTAGTATTCACAGATTTTGCGAAAGCGTTCGACAAGTGTGGCCACCGTGTAATAGCGCGCAAAAGTTGGTGGATGGATCTATAACTTCCTAACAAATAGAACACAAAGAAGGATAGTAAAGAAAGTAAAGTCTAAGGTAGCTACAGTGAAGGTCTGTTCCACAAGGCACAGTACTCGCTCCTATCCTGTTCCCCATCCTCATATCTGACATAGGCAGAGATGTAAGCCATAGCTCCATGTCCTTCCTTTGCAGATGACCCCCGAATTGCCATGACAGTGTCTTCATCGAAGGCATGCTAGACTCCAAGTGGACATCAACCAAATCTTTAAATAGACAGCAGAAAACAATATTATATTCATTGAAGAGAAATAACTACTCAAATATGGAAAACTTGAGGAAATAAAAACTGTAACAGGGAATACAACAAGTTCTAAGTAGACAATAGAACGAGAAACTAATGTGCAGGACCTGGGAGTGATGATGTCACCTTCCAAGACCACAACAATGTATCTATCTCATCTGCTAGAAAAATGATAGGATGGATAATGAGAACCTTGAGAACTAGGGATGCCAAGCCCATGATGATTCTCTTCAAATCGCTTGTTCTCTCTAGGCTGGAATACTGCTGTATTTTAATTGCCCCCTTCAAGGCAAGCGAAATTGATGGCCTGGAGAGTGTACAGAGAACTTTCACTGCACACACAAGTACGATGAAGCACCTAAATTACTGGAAATGGTTGAAGTCCCTTGATTTGTATTCCTTGGAACGCAGGCGAGAAAGATACATGATAATATACACTTGGAAAATCCTAGGGAAATTAGTACCAAACTTGCACACGAAAATCACTCCCTACCATAGCAAAACACTCAGCAGGAGATGCAACATTTCTCAAACGAAAAGCAGTGGTGCCACGAGTGCACTAAGAGACAGCACAATAAGTGTGAAGGGCTCAAGACTGTTCAACTGCCTCTCAGGATACGTATGGGGAATTACCAATAGACCCCTTGCTGACTTTTAAGAAGGCGTTGGACAGGCACTTAAAGTCAGTACCTGATGTACCGGGCTGTGGGTCATACGTCGCTTTGTGGCGCCCGTACTTTTCACCTGGGATATGTTACAGTGCCTGCCGAGTCTTCTGCTGCCGTAGGCAGTGATTTCTGTATTATTTCATGATCACATTTTTAAGTACTTTAAATTATCTCATGAAAACCTCGTTACAGATGTCAATAACATACAACCTTCTACGTATATTTGCAACATTTTCCACATCGTTCCCTGTATCACCCAATCATATTTTTACTTCCAATTCCACAAATGGCACTTCTTAAACTTATATAATTAACGTTGATGCTTCAATGAAAACGCCTCGAGTCATGTGGTTTTCAGTTTCTAAATCTTCTCCTTTGTGAATATAGTTTATCTTTATAATCACTACTACAGACATAATACTGCATTACGCTTTACTTCATATAAGTAAAAATGTTTATTTCCGTATAATTCCTATTATTTCTCATGTCCCTTTACCTCTTGTACAAAGGAAATACATGAACTTTCAATGCTAATCCTTTGTCTCGTGTCCCTCCTTCATACTGACACCGAACAAATACACCAATAATTTTTCAAATTACCTCCTTTACACTGCGTGCAGTTTCTCAATTTTAATCTCATTTACCAAAAGCTGTTTCTATTACATTTTCAACATTCTGCTGTTCCTCTTGCTTCACGCACGCCTCCGGCTCACTTCACACACGCCTGCGGCTCACTTCACACACGCCTGCGACTCTCCACTCACTCTAATACATGTAAATTATTTTCGTTGAATACGATTTTTTTCTGCATCCTTTTTATCTACTGTGCATTGAGTAATTTCTTGAAATATATTTGTCATCTTCCCTTAGACAACTCTCCAATTCTTTCGATCTGCATAGATCCATTTACACCTTTTCTATCCTCTTCTTATATTTTATCAAAAAGCTTTTATGGGGTTCAAGTGGTCGCTCACATTCTATTTCGTATTCTTTATTACTCTCTATTATCTTTCTCTTATTTTCCAGCGATTTTTTTCTTCTCACTATTTATCATCATTCTACTAAGCATTTCCCATCACGTCTGCACCGACTCTGCCATCACCAGTACGATGTTCATCACACAGTCAACACACAACATCACCAGTACGATGTTCATCACACAGTCAAGACACAACATCACCAGTACGATGTTCATCACACAGTCAACACACAACATCACCAGTACGATGTTCATCACACAGTCAAGACACAACATCACCAGTATGATGTTCATCACACAGTCAACACACAACATCACCAGTACGATGTTCATCACACAGTCAACACACAACATCACCAGTACGATGTTCATCACACAGTCAACACACAACATCACCAGTACGATGTTCATCACACAGTCAACACACAACATCACCAGTACGATGTTCATCACACAGTCAAGACACAACATCACCAGTACGATGTTCATCACACAGTCAACACACAACATCACCAGTACGATGTTCATCACACAGTCAACACACAACATCACCAGTACGATGTTCATCACACAGTCAACACACAACATCACCAGTACGATGTTCATCACACAGTCAAGACACAACATCACCAGTACGATGTTCATCACACAGTCAACACACAACATCACCAGTACGATGTTCATCACACAGTCAAGACACAACATCACCAGTATGATGTTCATCACACAGTCAACACACAACATCACTAGTACGATGTTCATCACACAGTCAACACACAACATCACCAGTACGATGTTCATCACACAGTCAACACACAACATCACCAGTACGATGTTCATCACACAGTCAAGACACAACATCACCAGTACGATGTTCATCACACAGTCAACACACAACATCACCAGTACGATGTTCATCACACAGTCAACACACAACATCACCAGTACGATGTTCATCACAGAGTCAAGACACAACATCACCAGTACGATGTTCATCACACAGTCAACACACAACATCAGCAGTACGATGTTCATCACACAGTCAACACACAACATCACCAGTACGATGTTCATCACACAGTCAAGACACAACATCACCAGTACGATGTTCATCACACAGTCAAGACACAACATCAGCAGTACGATGTTCATCACACAGTCAACACACAACATCAGCAGTACGATGTTCATCACACAGTCAACACACAACATCACCAGTACGATGTTCATCACACAGTCAAGACACACATCACCAGTACGATGTTCATCACACAGTCAAGACACAACATCAGCAGTACGATGTTCATCACACAGTCAACACACAACATCAGCAGTACGATGTTCATCACACAGTCAACACACAACATCACCAGTACGATGTTCATCACACAGTCAACATACAACATCACCAGTACGATGTTCATCACACAGTCAACACACAACATCACCAGTACGATGTTCATCACACAGTCAACACACAACATCACCAGTACGATGTTCATCACACTGTCAACACACAACATCAGCAGTACGATGTTCATCACACAGTCAAGACACAACATCACCAGTACGATGTTCATCACACAGTCAACACACAACATCACCAGTACGATGTTCATCACACACTCAACACACAACATCACCAGTACGATGTTCATCACACAGTCAAGACACAACATCACCAGTACGATGTTCATCACACAGTCAACACACAACATCACCAGTACGATGTTCATCACACAGTCAACACACAACATCACCAGTACGATGTTCATCACACAGTCAAGACACAACATCACCAGTACGATGTTCATCACACAGTCAAGACACAACATCGCCAGTACGATGTTCATCACACAGTCAAGACACAACATCACCAGTACGATGTTCATCACACAGTCAACACACAACATCACCAGTACGATGTTCATCACACAGTCAAGACACAACATCACCAGTACGATGTTCATCACACAGTCAACACACAACATCACCAGTACGATGTTCATCACACAGTCAAGACACAACATCACCAGTACGATGTTCATCACAGTCAACACACAACATCACCAGTACGATGTTCATCACACAGTCAAGACACAACATCACCAGTACGATGTTCATCACACAGTCAACACACACATCACCAGTACGATGTTCATCACAGTCAACACACAACATCACCAGTACGATGTTCATCACACAGTCAACACACAACATCACCAGTACGATGTTCATCACACAGTCAACACACAACATCACCAGTACGATGTTCATCACACAGTCAACACACAACATCACCAGTATGATGTTCATCACACAGTCAAGACACAACATCACCAGTACGATGTTCATCACACAGTCAACACACAACATCACCAGTACGATGTTCATCACACAGTCAACACACAACATCACCAGTACGATGTTCATCACACAGTCAACACACAACAACACCATACGATGTTCATCACACAGTCACACACACAACATCACCAGTACGATGTTCATCACACAGTCAACACACAACATCACCAGTACGATGTTCATCACACAGTCAACACACAACATCACCAGTACGATGTTCATCACACAGTCAACACACAACATCACCAGTACGATGTTCATCACACAGTCAACACACAACATCACCAGTACGATGTTCATCACACACTCAACACACAACATCACCAGTACGATGTTCATCACACAGTCAACACACAACATCAACAGTACGATGTTCATCACACAGTCAAGACACAACATCACCAGTACGATGTTCATCACACACTCAACACACAACATCACCAGTACGATGTTCATCACACACTCAACACACAACATCACCAGTACGATGTTCATCACACACTCAACACACAACATCACCAGTACGATGTTCATCACACACTCAACACACAACATCACCAGTACGATGTTCATCACACAGTCAACACACAACATCACCAGTACGATGTTCATCACACAGTCAACACACAACATCACCAGTACGATGTTCATCACACACTCAACACACAACAGTATTGCATCAATAACAACTTTTTACATCTTCATCACATCTATACAAAATAACCAGCTTCTTCCATCTGCTTTTACTACCGTTCCTTTATAACACTTTCTCCACTTTCAACCTTATTCTGCTTGCTGATGTCAGTCACATCGGCTGCTGAATAATGATCTTGTATATCAGTTTTTTCAAAAGTAGACATGAAGGAATAATAATAATAATAATAATAATAATAATAATAATAATAATAATAATAATAATACCGCAGCTATTATTATAATTATTATTATAATTTTTCTCAGTCGTTTTCATATTTTGAACATTACATGTATGGAGATAAATTAAAGTCGGCAGTCATTCATTACCTGGAAAGTGTAGTGCAGTCTTTATCTACAGGATAGTTACACTGAGAGGTGCGTGACTCAGTATATATACACTGAGAGGTGCATCATTCTCAGTACAGATACACTGAGAGGTGCATCATTCTCAGTATAGATACACTGAGAGGTGCATGACTCTCAGTATATATAAATACACAGAACTGCATGACTCTCAGTACATATGCACTCAGAGCTGCATCACTCACTATATATAGACTGAGAGGTGCATGACTCCCAGTATATATACACTGAGAGGTGCATGACTCTCAGAATATATACACTGAGAGCTGCATCACTCTCAGTACACATACACTGACAGCTGCATCATTCTCAGTATATACACACCGAGAGGTGCATCACTCTCAGTACATATACACAGAGTTGAGTGACACTCAGTATATATACACTGAAAGCTTCATCACTCTCACTATAAACTGAGAGGTGCATTTTTTTCAACAAGTCGGCCGTTTCCCACCGAGGCAGGGTGACCCAAAAAAAAAGAAAGAAAATCCCCAAAAAGAAAATACTTTCATCATCATTCAACACTTTCACCACACTCTCACATTATCACTGTTTTTGCAGAGGTGCTCAGAATACAACAGTCCCAGAAGCATACACATATAAAGACACACAACATATCCCCCAAACTGCCAATATCTCAAACCCCTCCTTTAAAGTGCAGGCATTGTACTTCCCATTCCAGACTCAAGTCCGACTATATTGAAAATAAACCGGTTTCCCCGAATTTTCCCTTCACAAATATTACCCTGCTCACACTCCAACAGATCGTCAGGTCCCAAATACCATTCGTCTCCATTCACTCCAATCTAACACGCTCACGCACGCTTGCTGGAAGTCCAACCCCCTTGCCCACAAACCTCCTTTCCCCCTTCTCCAACCCTTTCGAGGACGCCCCCAAACCCGCCTTCCTTCCCTATAGATTTATATATTTCCATGTCATTCTACTTTGATCCATTCTCTCTAAATGACCAAACCACCTCAACAACCCCTCTTTTTGCCCTCTGACTAATACTTCATTAACTCCACACCTTCTCCTAATTTCCACACTCGAATTTTCTGCATAATTTTTACCCCACACATTGCCCTTAAACAGGACACTCCACTGCCTCCAACCGTCTCCTCGCTGCTGTATTTACACCCAAGCTTCACACCCATATAAGAGTGTTGGTACTACTTTATTTTTCATACATTCCCTTCTTTGCCTCCATAGATAACTTTTTTTTGACTCTACATATACCCTCAACGCACCACTCACCTTTTTTCACTCATCATTTCTATGTTTAAACCCTTTCATCCTTCATAAATCCATCCGCCGACACGTCAACTCCCAAGTATCTGAAAACATTCACTTCTTCCATACTCCTCCTCCCAATTTGATATCCAATTTTTCTTTATCTAAATCATTTGACACCCTCATCACCTTACTCTTTTCTATGTTCACTTTCAACTTTCTACCTTTACATATTCCAAACTCATACACTAACCTTTGCAATTTTTCTTTAGAATCTCCTATAAAACACAGTATCACAGCAAAAAGTAACTGTGTCAATTCCCATTTGAATTTGATTCCCAAAATTTAATCCACCCTCTCCCTAACACCCTAGCATTTTTCTTCCTTTACAACCCATCTATAAATATATTAAACAACCATGGTGACATTAACATCCCTGTCTAAGACCTACTTTTACCGGGAAGTAGTCTCCCTTCTTTTAAAACACCCTAACCTGAGCCTCCTATCCTCATAAAAACTCTTTACAAGCATTTAATAACTTTCCACCTATTCCTTTTACTTGCAACATCTGCCACATTGCTCCTCTATCCACTCTATCATATGCCTTTTCTAAATCCATAAATGCAATAAAAACTTCCCCACCTTTATCTAAATACTGTTCACATATATTGCTTCAATGTAAACACTTTTATCTACACATCCCCTACCCACTCTGAAACCTCCTTGCTCATCCGCAATCCTACATTCTGTCTTACCTCTAATTCTTTCAATTATAACCCTACCGTACACTTTTCTGGTATACTCAGTAAGCTTATTCCTCTATAATTTTTACAGTCTCTTTGTCCCCTTTCCCTTATTTTAAAAGGGACTATACATGTTTCCCCGCCAATCCCTGGGTTTCCCTTTCCCCCTCTTTCATACATTTATTAACAAAAGTACCAACCACTCCAACACTATATCCCCCCCCTGCTTTTAACTTTCTGTCTGATCCCATCAGTTCCACTGCTTTACCCCCTTTCATTTTTCGTATGCCTTTACGTACCTCCCCCACACTTACATTCTGCTCTTCTTCACTCCTAAAAGATGGTATATATATATTATATATATATATATATATATATATATATATATATATTATATATATATATATATATTACACTGAGAGCTGCATGAATCTCAGTATATGAACACAGAGATGCATGACTCTCAGAATATGTACACTGAGAGCTGCATCACTCTCACTATATATACACTGAGAAATGCATGACTCAGTATATATACACAGAGTTGCATCACTCTCAGTATTACACCCCTGAGAGGTGCATCACTCTCAGTATATATTCACTGAGAGCTGAATGAAAAAGTAAAATTTACACTGAATGCTGCATCACTCAGTGTATATATATACTGAGAGCTGCATAACTCTCAGTATATATATACTAAGAGCTGCATGACTCCCAGTATATATACACTGAGAGGTGCATCACTTTCAGTATATATAAAATGGGAGCTGCATCACTCTCAGTATATGTACCCAGAAGTGCATGTGCATGACTCTCAGCATATATACACTGGAAATTGCATGACTCTCAGTATATATACACTGAGACGTGCATGACTCAGTATTTATACATGAAAGCTGCATCATTCTCAGAATATGTACACTGGAGGGACACGATCAGTATATATAAAAATGAGGTGCATGACTCAGTATACATACACTGAGAGGTTCATGACTCAGTATATATATAACTGAGGTGCATGACTCGGTATATGTACACAGAGGTGCATTTATTCTCAGTATATATACACTGAGAGGTGCATGACTCCCGTAATATATATTGAGGTGCATGGCTCAGTATATATGAGGGCTGCATGACTCCCAGTATATATACACTGAGAAGACTTTATTCTCCTATATATACACTGAGAGGTGCATGACTCAGTAATATACACTGAGAGGTGCATCACCTCTCAGTATATATGCACTGAGAGGTACACGACTCTCAACATATATACAATGACAGGCGCAAGATTTTCAGCATATATTCACTGACAGGGGTATGACTCTCAGTATATATATACACTTAGAGCTGGATGACTCGTTATATATACACCGAGAGCTGCACGACTCTCGGTATATATACACTCAGAGGTGCATGACTGTCCGTATATATACACTGGGAGGTACATGACTCAGTATATATATACTGAGACCTGCATCACTCATTATATATTCACTGAGAGGTGCATGACTCTCAGTATATGTACACTGAGAGGTGCATGACTCTCAGTATATATACACAGAGCTCATCCCTCTCAGTATATGTACTCTGAGAACTGTATGACTCTCAGTATATATACACTGAGAGGTGCACGACTCTCCGTGTATATACACTGAGTATATATGTTGAGTACATATATTGAGTATATACATTGAGTCATGCACCTCTCAGTGTATATACACTAAGAGGTGCATGACTCAATATATATACATTGACAGGTGTTTGACTCAGTATATTTACACTGAGAGGTGCATGACTCAGTATATATACACTGAGAGGTGCATGACTCTCAGTATATGTACACTGAGAGGTGCATGACTCAGTGTATATACACTGAGAGGTGCACGACTCAATATATATACACTGACAGGTGCATGACTCAGTATATATACACTGAGAGGTGCATGACTCAGTATATATACACTGAGAGGTGCATGACTCAGTATACATGCACTGAGAACTGCACGACTCTCAGTATATATACACTGAGAGCTGCATCACTCAGTATATATATGCTGAGAGCTGCATCACTCAGTATATATACACTGAGAGCTTCATCACTCTTTGTATATATTACAACCCAGGAATTCAAAGGCCTGTGAGGAAGAGTGCACATATGACTGGATACAAATTTGTTCACACATATATGTGTGTGTGTGGCATAGGGGGACGTGTGTGTGGGGGGGGTTGGGCATAGGGGACGTGTGTGTGGGGGGGGGTTGGGCATAAGGGGACGTTTGTGTGTGTGGGGGGGCATAGGGGGACGTGTGTGTGTGGTGGGGGGTTGGGAATAGGGGGACCTGTGTGTGTGTGTGGTGTGTGTGGTGGGGGGTTGGGCATAGGGGGACGTGTGTATGTGTACTCACCTATTTGTACTCACCTATTTGTGGTTGCAGGGGTCGAGTCATAGCTCCTGGCCCCGCCTCTTCACTGATTGCTACTAGGTCCTCTCTCTCCCTGCTCCATGAGCTTTATCATACCTCGCCTTAAAATTATGTATGGTTCCCGCCTCCACTACTTCACTTTCTAGGCTATTCCACGGCTTGACTACTCTATGACTGAAGAAATACTTCCTAACATCCCTTCGATTCATCTGAGTCTTCAACTTCCAATTGTGACCTCTTGTGTCTGTGTCCCATCTCTGGAACATCCCGTCTTTGTCCACCTCATCTATTCCGCGCAGTATTTTATATGTCGTTATCATGTCTCCCCTGACCCTCCTGGTCTCCAGTGTCGTCAGGCCGATTTCCCTCAACCTTTCTTCGTAGGACAATCCCCGTAGCTCTGGGACTAGTCTTGTTGCAAACCTTTGCACTTTCTCTAATTTCTTGACGTGCTTGACTAGGTGTGTGTGTGTGTGTTATAACATTCATTATAGTGTAAGAAGGGATAAGTGTGTGTCATACGTATGTCTGCGCGTGAGCGTTGCTTAGTGTGTTTATGAATGATGGTGAATCAGCAAGTTTCCTTTGCGGAAATGAGCAAATGGGTGTGAAAATAAGTGTGTGTGTGTGTAAGTAAGTTTATTTAGTAACACAAATTAACATGCATCATATCATATGTGTAAATTTCCTAGGATAACCCAAAAAATGTCGGACAAAGTGACTTATTTCTATCGTGCGCGCCGCTTGTAACTGCTCGTCTTGCAAATTCAACAGACAAATAACCAAATAATAATATAAAGTTCAACGCTTATTGCAGTTCTCGTTGAGGTGGACAAACAAATTAACACACGAGAATTCATAAAGACGCAATAAAACATTCACAAACACCTTTAAACTACTAATTACGCACAAAAAAATCATGTTTAATGTAAATGAAATGTAAAACATAAATAGAACTCCCAAAAATTCATTGCATGGCCGAACTGGACGGTAGCTTGGCTGCGTCTAGCTGACCTGTAGATGAATGGTCTAGGCTGTCTTGGTGGGTATAATTACTGGACGCAGATTTTTGTGTGTCACCTCCTGTAATTCCAGCCACCTGGACAGTCTCTACCGTAGACCAGCTAGACAAGACCTCGTTCTCATCTAGCTAGACCACTGGGGGTGGCTGAGCTGACTTCGGGATACATAACCCGGGGAAGGCTGTGACTGGAAGATATCCTAAGTGAAGTGAGGAAGGGGAGACATCCGGGGGCCCACGGATGGATTCCTGGACACATGGACCTTGGGAAGGCAAGGATACCCCGGGGAAGTGGGAAAGGGAGAATATATGAAGGCGGACAGATGGACTCCTGGACACATGGACCTGGGAAAGACGGGGATGCTGGTTGTTGAGGCAGACCTTGGGGAAGTGGGGAAAGAAGAATATCTGAGGGGACACAGATGAACTCCTGGACACATGGATCTGAGGAAAGCATCAAAAACACAGTAAGTGGATGGGTGGACCTTAAAGACGAACCACTGGCCTCCACGTGGCAAGATCTGGTAACTCAGAGATAACTCTGAGGCTGACAGTGGTCGCAGACAATAATAAAGATAATTTAGGTGTCTTATCAACTCATATGTGACTATTTTTCATTTTGAACAACCTTAAAATTACCTAAACCAAGCAAGCAGATTATTACTAATATACTGATAGCAGATGATGTGTTGGATGATCTCTGTCACACACGCTACAGTGATTTGAATTAAAAAGAGCAAAAAGGAAGAGAATTTTGTATTCGACCTGATTAAAACATACTTATACCACCATCTAAAACAATGGTACCTAATGATTCCAGTTTCGAGAGTTTTTTTTAAAACATTAACTACCACCTCTCGCAAAACAGATGGTTGACGATTAGTTGAAATTATGGCTGGCTGATGATGGATAGTTAATAAATTGCTTGTTTCTTCATTCTGTCCCAAGATTAGTAGATCTTATAAACTCACGAAGTTCCATTTTCATGTATGTGTGCTTTTCCACTACTTCTTCCTCCTCCTCCTCCTCCTCCCCTCCTCCTCCTCCTCACTGTCTTCTCTCTTCTTTCTGTATTCATCCTTCTCTATGTCCTCGTTATTCACTTCCACACACACTCCTTTTTTTCACACTGCCCGTTACCATATTATTTGACCCCGCCTCTCTGTCTGTCTGTCTGTGTCTGTCTGTCTGCCTCTCTCTCTCTCTCTCTCTCTCTCTCTCTCTCTCTCTCTCTCTCTCTCTCTCTCTCTCTCCACACACACACACACACACACACACACACACACACACACACACACACACCCCACACACACACACACACACACACACAAACACATACACAAACACATACACAAACACACACACACATACACAATCCGTAGCACAAGTAGTAGAGTCGGGATTGACACACAGCTTTAAGAAGAGGTACGATAAGACTCGAAGTCGGGGCAAAGAGCTATGAATCAACATCAGCCACCACATATTGGTCAGTACGTATGTACACACACACAAAGGGCAAGTTCAGAGGTAGAACCAAGAGCTAAGACTCGATTAAATACACCACACACACACACACACACACACACACACACACACACACACACACACCACAAAACACACACAAAACACACACAGGTTTGACACAGGTATGCAGCACCTGTTTGGAACCCACACTTGATCAAGCATGTCAAGAAATTAGAGAAAATGCAAAGGTTTGCGACAAGGTTAGTTCCAGAGCTAAGGGGAATGTCCTACGAAGAAATCGGTCTGATGACCCTGGAGGACAGGAGGGTCAGGGGAGACACACAAAATACTGCGTGGAATTGACAAGGTGGACAGAGACAGGATGTTTCAGAGAGGGGACACAGAAGCAAGGGCTCACAATTTAAAGTTGAAGACTCAGATGAGTCAAAGGGATGTTAGGAAGTATTTCTTCAGTCATAGAGTTGCCAGGAAGTGGAATAGTCTAGCAAGTGAGGTAGTGGAGGCAGGAACTATTCATAGCTTTAAGACGAGGTATGATAAAGTTCATGGAGCAGGGAGAGAGAAGACCTAGTAGCGCTCAATGAAGAGGCGGGGCCAGGAGCTGAGTTTCAACCCCTGCAGCCACAATTAGGTGATTACAATTAGGTGAGTATAGGACGGGTCAGGACTTTGACTTGTACCTTGCAACTACATATAGGTGAGTACACACACACGCGCGTGCGGGCAAAACACATCTGATAAAGGTGATATTACATGCAAAAGGCCGCTCAGTGTTAGTGACCACACAGTTATGAGTTTTGAATTCCGTGTGGAAGTAACAGTATAGAGAGAGAAGCAGCATGGAAAGGATGTGAGAAGCGAAAGTTCTAAAGAGGGGGAAGAAACAGTCATGAGGCAAATCCTGAATAAGTTGTTGTGGGAAAGAGAACTAGAGGGTAAAGCAAGGAATGAGATGATGAAGTACTTGGACGGAAAATACAGAGAGACAGTGGGAAAAATGATACCCAGTAACAAAAGAATCAAGGATAAGAACAGAGTGAGCCAAATGGTTTACCTAGAGATGTAGAAAGACCAAAGCAAAATGTATTAAAACATGAAAAATATAGAACTTATGAAAACAAGAAATTGAACCGAGGAGGCAGAGACGAATATGCAGGTAATTTGAGAATTAGAGAGTTGAAAGCAAAATTCGACCCAATTGTTATATAGTCATATGACAAGAAAGACAACAGTAAAGAACCAGACTGAAGAAGGAAAGAGGGACGTTCATGAGGAATGTGCGGGAAGTCTGTAAGGTGCTCAGCAAGAAATTTAGGGAGATATCCTCTGAGATTTAGGGAGGTATCCTCAGAGATTTAGGGAGGTATCCTCAGAGATTTAGAGAGATATCCTCAGAGATTTAGGGAGGTATCCTCAGAGATTTACGGAGGTATCCTCAGAGATTTACGGAGGTATCCTCAGAGATTTACGGAGGTATCCTCAGAGATTTACGGAGGTATCCTCAGAGATTTACGGAGGTATCCTCAGAGATTTACGGAGGTATCCTCAGAGATTTACGGAGGTATCCTCAGAGATTTACGGAGGTATCCTCCGCAGAATTAGGATGGAAACCAACAAAACAAAGTGGAAGAGTACACCAGCGAGCGTTGGACACAATACATACAACTGGGGAGGAGGGGAAGAACCTGCTGTGTGAGCTACATGCCTTGACAGCTGTGGGACAGATAATATCTAGCAACACTCTTCCTCTACAGGACAACTGCTGGAGGTGACAAAGACAACAACTGTAGACCCAATTTTAAAGAAATTAGAAAAACAGATAGCATTATACTACAGATCATTGTTACTGTAATGTAATGGATAAGATTATCTGGAAAAGAGTGGTGAAACACCTAAGAAAGAGTGGGTTTATAAACGGCAACCAGTACGGCTTAAGAGATGTTAAATACTGTGTCAAGGTAACAGAAATAAGACAGAAGAGAGAGAGAGAGAAAGAGAGAGATGGGAAGCTTGCATCTTCTTGGACTGTAGGAAGGCTTTTGGCATGTGAAACCAGTTACGAAATATTATGCAGTATACTGATGAATATTGCATAAAAAACTCTCCATATATAATGTCAGTTTTCGGGATTGTTCTGAAACCGGAGTGGCCAGGAGAGGAGAGTGAGGTGTGTGTGTGTCACTATTGGGGAGCTCAGCACCTGCAGCAAGATGTCCTAAGACATCACGGTTTGTTTTTCGTAGGGTTTGGTTTTTTTTAAAGTTTATACCATAGGTTTTTATGTTTAGTTTTCAAGTGCTCCTCCATTTTTACCTGTAAGGCCCTAGTGTGCAGAGGCCTGTTTAAGTTTTGTGAGAGTACTTGTGTGGTGTTTTTGTCTGCTGGTAGACAGACCAGCAGAAGGGGGAGTGTCATGGAGCCTCCCTGTTCATATGTTTTGTTTTACTTACTAATAGCAGTGTGCTAGTGAGGTAATGTGAGAACTGGAGTCTGGTGATGCTGAGATGTAGTAGAATATGTTGTATGTTGTGTACTGTTAATATAATAAATTGTTGTATAGGTGAGTTTTTGTGTCCTTCCTTATAATACATTGACCATTTAAGTTTATGCTTCATTATTTGTATGAAGGGACAAGCTGGCCCTTGAGTGGTTTGTCTTTCTATTGTAAATAATATGACTGCCCCTAGACTAGGCAGGTCGATTACCCTTAAGGAGCCACGACTTTTATTTACGTTACACAGTCAAGAAAGGCGTAACATGGTGGTCTGCATGGAAAAATTATCAAATTTAGAATGATAATTCACATTTCAAACCTGGAGAGTCAATATTTAAAGGAAGGATTAAATACTAATATTAATAACTTTTTTCATGAGTAATTAATATAACTATTTTTCTGCCTGATTTTTGAGTGTGCACATTTAGTGGTTTAGAGAGTTATTTAATAATAATTCTCTGTGAATAATGATTTAATGTATCCGTGTGCTTTGCTAATAGCTACATTAATTTCTACTGTAATTAGCAAGTGTTTTGTGCTATTAATTTCTAAGATGTCTGTCAGCAGTAGAGATTCTAGCGCTTCTAAACTTGCTACACACCACTGAATCGTGTCGAAACATTTTTCTAGAACCAAAACTATTTTCATCACCAAGAAGAAGCTTTAGGCCTATCGCGATGCATATCATGATGTATGGTGGCATAATGAGAATAAAAATGAAAATTTTCACAGCCGATCCAGTAATTGTTGAAAAGAAATAAAGGCCTTTGACCGATTGGATATATTTTCGCTGAAGGTTTGTCAGGTAGAAGTTCCACCTTCATCACACACAGTAGTGTTGTGTGCCACCTTCATCACACACAGGAGTGTTGTGTGCCACCTTCATCACACACAGTAGTGTTGTGTGCCACCTTCATCACACACAGGAGTGTTGTGTGCCACCTTCATCACACACAGGAGTGTTGTGTGCCACCTTCATCACACACAGTAGTGTTGAGTGCCACCTTTTATCACACACAGGAGGTTGTGTGCCACCTTCATCACACACAGGAGTGTTGTGTGCCACCTTCATCACACACAGTAGTGTTGTGTGCCACCTTCATCACACACAGGAGTGTTGTGTGCCACCTTCATCACACACAGGAGTGTTGTGTGCCACCTTCATCACACACAGGAGTGTTGTGTGCCACCTTCATCACACACAGGGAGTGTTGTGTGCCCCCTTCATCAAAACAGTAGTGTTGTGTGCCCCTTTATTTACCACAGGAGTGTTGTGTGCCACCTTCATCACACACAGGAGTGTTTTTGTGCCACCTTCATCACACAGGAGTGTTGTGTGCCACCTTCATCACACACAGTGTTGTGTGCCACCTTCATCACACACAGGAGTGTTGTGTGCCACCTTCATCACACACAGGAGTGTTGTGTGCCACCTTCATCACACACAGCAGTGTTGTGTGCCACCTTCATCACACACAGGAGTGTTGTGTGCCACCTTCATCACACACAGGAGTGTTGTGTGCCACCTTCATCACACACAGGAGTGTTGTGTGCCACCTTCATCACACCAAAAGTAGTGTTGTGTGCCACCTTCATCACACACAGTAGTGTTGTGTGCCACCTTCATCACACACAGGAGTGTTGTGTGCCACCTTCATCACACACAGTAGTGTTGTGTGCCACCTTCATCACACACAGTAGTGTTGTGTGCCACCTTCATCACACACAGTAGTGTTGTGTGCCACCTTCATCACACACAGGAGTGTTGTGTGCCACCTTCATCACACACAGGAGTGTTGTGTGCCACCTTCATCACACACAGGAGTGGGGGTGTGCCCCCTTCATCACACACAGGAGTGTTGTGGGGCCACCTTCATTTACCACGGAGTGCTGTGTGCCACCTTCATCACACAAGTAGTTGTTGTGTGCCACCTTCATCACACACAGTGTGTTGTGTGCCCCTTAATTTACACACAGGAGTGTTGTGTGCCACCTTCACACACAGGAGTGTTGTGTGCCACCTTCATCACACACAGGAGTGTTGTGTGCCACCTTCATCACACACAGGAGTGTTGTGTGCCACCTTCATCACACACAGTAGTGTTGTGTGCCACCTTCATCACACACAGGAGTGTTGTGTGCCACCTTCATCACACACAGGAGTGTTGTGTGCCACCTTCATCACACACAGAGTGTTGTGTGCCACCTTCATCACACACAGGAGTGTTGTGTGCCACCTTCATCACACAGGAGTGTTGTGTGCCACCTTCATCACACACGGAGTGTTGTGTGCCACCTTCATCACACACAGGAGTTTTGTGTTGCCACCTTCATCACACACAGGAGTGTTGTTTTGCCACCATCATTCACCCCACAGGAGTGTTGTGTGCCACCTTCATCACACACAGGAGTGTTGTGTGCCACCTTCATCACACACAGTAGTGTTGTGTGCCACCTTCATCACACACAGGAGTGTTGTGTGCCACCTTCATCACACACAGGAGTGTTGTGTGCTACCTTCATCACACAGGAGTGTTGTGTGCCACCTTCATCACACAGGAGTGTTGTGTGCCACCTTCATCACACAGGAGTGTTGTGTGCCACCTTCATCACACACAGTGTTGTGTGCCACCTTCATCACACACAGGAGTGTTGTGTGCCACCTTCATCACACACAGGAGTGTTGTGTGCCACCATCACACACGGGAGTGTTGTGTGCCACCTTCATCACACACAGGAGTGTTGTGTGCCACCTTCATCACACACAGGAGTGTTTTGTGTCACCTTCATCACACACAGGAGTGTTGTGTGTCACCATCATCACACACAGGAGTGTTGTGTGTCACCATCACACACAGAAGTGTTGTGTGCCACCTTCATCACACACAGTTTGTGTTGTGTGCCACCCTTTATCACACACAAGTAGTGTTGTGTGCCACCTTCATCACACCCAGTAGTGTTGTGGGGCCACCGTTCATCACACAAAGGAGTGTTGTTTCCACCTTCATCACACACAGGAGTGTTGTGTGTCACCATCATCACACACAGGAGTGTTGTGTGTCACCATCACACACAGGAGTGTTGTGTGCCACCTTCATCACACACAGTAGTGTTGTGTGCCACCTTTTATCACCCCACGTAGTGTTGTGGGGCCACCTTCATCACAAAACAGTAGTGTTGTGTGCCACCTTCATCATCACCAGTAGTGTTGAGTGCCCCCTTCAAACACACACGGGTGTTGTGTGCCACCTTCATCACACACAGTAGTGTTGTGTGCCACCTTTCATCACACTCACAGGGAGTGTTGCGGGTCACCATCATTACACACACAGGGAGTGTTGGGGGTCACCTTCATCAAACACTGGAGTGTGGTGTGTCGTCCTATCAAACACAGGTGGTTGTGTGTACACCAGCACACACCACAGGAGCTGTTGGTGTGTCACCTTCATATCAACAGGAGTGATGGTGCTGTCACCGTCATCACATAGAGTGTGCTGGCTGTGTCACTTCATCACATCACACAGTAGTGTCGTGTGTCACCTTACATCAAACACAGTAGTGTTGTGTGGTCTACCTTCATCACACTACGGGAGTGTGATGTGTCACCCTTCATCACACACAGGTGTGTTGTGTCGTTGTCACCATCACACACAGGGAGTTGTGTGTCACATTAATCACTCACTGGATGTGGTTGTGTGTCACCTTTTCATCACACAAGGGATTGTCGTTGTGTGCCGCCACCATCAACACAGTAGGGTTGTGTGCAACCTCACTCACAGTAGTGTTGTGTTGCACCTGCATCACAAACAGTAGTGTGTGTGTTGCCACCTTCTTCACAAACAGGGAGTGTTGTGTGCCTCTCCCTTTATTTCACACAGGAGTGTTGGGGCCAAATTCATCACTTACAGCAGTCGTTGTGTGCCCTCCGTCAGATCACACACACAAGCAGTGTTGTGTGCCAACCTTTCATCAACACATCAGCTGTGTGGTTTGACTGTGACCCTTCAGCACTCAACAGGTGTGTTGTGTTCCACCTTCAATCAATCTGGAGTGATGTGGTGCCACCTTCATCACACCACATGCCAGTGTTGTGTGCTCACCATTCATCACACACCTGCGTGTGGTGTGCCACCGTCATCACACAACAGACAGGGTTGTGCTGACCACCTTCACTCACACATGGAGTGTTGTGTGACCACACTTCCTCTACTACTCAGGTGTGTGTGTGACCTCCTTCCTCACACACTGCAGTGTTGTGTGCCCGCCATCAAAAACAGTAGTGTTGTGTGCCACCTTCATCACACACAGTGTTGTGTGCCCCTTACACAAACAGTGTTGTTGCCAACCGTTACATCTAACAACAGTAGGGTTGTGTGCCACCTTCAGCTAACACACTAGTTCTGTTGTGTGCCACCCTTCAGCAAACACAGGAGTGTCTGTGTCCACCTTCATCACAAAAAGGAGGTTGTGTGACACACAGCACACACCAGTTTTTGTTGTGTGCTACCTCATCACACACAATGTTGTTGTGTGACCACCTTCATCACACAAGGAATGGGTTGTGTGCCATCCATCACACACAGGAGTGTTGTGTGCCAAAATCACACACAGTAGTGTTGTGTGCCACCTTCATCAAGTCAGGAGTGTTGTGTGCCTCCTTCATCAACAAACAGGAGTGTTGTGTGCCACCATCACGCTCAGTATTGTTGTCGTGCCACCTTCCATCACACAACAGTATTGTTGATGTGCCACCATTCACACACAGGAGTGTTGTATGTCAATCTTTCAGATCACACACGGAGGTGTTGTGTGTCACGTTTCATCAAACACAGTGTGTTGTGTGTCACCATACACACACAGGAGTGTAGTGTGTCACCTTTATCAACCATTATCAGTGAGTGCTGTTGTGTCAACATTCATCACTATGGAGGAGTGTCTGTCGGGCCTATCTTTCATCAATACACAGTAGTTTGTGTGCCACCTTCATCACACTAGGAGTGTTGCTGTGCTACCATCACACACGTAGTGTTGTATGCCTCCTTCATCCACACCAGGAGGTGTTGTGGCCACCTTCATCAGCACAGTAGTGTTGTGTGCACCTTAACGCAGACACAACAGTAGTGTTGTGGGCCACCGTCTTCACACACAGTTTGGTGGGTGCCTACCAGCACACACTGGTGGGGTTGTTGGTCATCGTCTTCACACTATGGTGTGTTGGGGGTGGCTCGCGGCAGATATATCCAGGACGGGTTGTGTGTGCGCCGGCTTACACACTGGAGTGTTGTGGGTCACCATTCTTCACAAAACAGGAGTGTTGTGTGTCACCTTCAATCACAAACAGGAGGGTTGTGTGCTCACCTTTCATCCCACATATCAGGATGTGTTGTGTGTCACCTTCCTCTACACACAGGAGTGTTGTGTGCCTCTTAATCACAACAGGAAGTGTTTTGTGCACATTCATCACAACTGTAGTGTTGTGTGCAACACCTTCATCACTACAGTAGTGTTGTTTCAGTGTGCCACCTTACAGCACACACTAGGAGTGTTGTGTGCACCCATTCGTCACATCACTGTTGTTGTGTGCCACACATACACACTGGAGTGTTGTTGTGCGCCTACATCACAACCAGTAGTGTTGTGTGCACCTAATCAACACTCTAATCAGGTAGTGTTGTGTGCACACCTTCATACTAACACAGGAGTGGTTGTGTGCACACCATCACACACAAGTGTCGTGTGCAACACTTCATCACACACTCAGTAGTGTTGTGTGCCACCTTCATCACACAACGGTGTGTTGTGTGTCCACCATCACACACAGGAGTGTTGTGTGCCACCAGCACATCCACAGGAGTGTTGTGTGCCACATCACAAAAAAGTAGGTTGTGTAGCCACCATCACAACACAGGAGTGGTGTGTGCAACATCACACTCAGAGTGTTGTGTGCCACCTTTCATCACTACACAGGGAGCTGTTGTTGCGGCAATTTCTTCACACACATGTTGTGTTGTGTGCCACCTTATCAAAACACAGTAGTGTTGTGTGCCTCCGCTCATCACTCACAGAGGTGTTGTGTGCACACCGCATCACACACAGTCAGAGTTGTGTGCCACATCATCATCACTCAGTTGTGTTGTATGCACCTTTCAACAAAACAGTAGTGTTGTGGCCACCTTTTACACAACACAGTAGTAGTTGTGTGTCACATCACAGTGTTGTGTGCCTACTTCACAACCACTCAGTGCTGTGTGTCACCTTCATCGACACTACAGTGTTGTTCTTGTGCCATACCATCCTAACAGGACAGTGTTGTGTGCAACCATCAGCACAAACAGTGAGTTGTTGTGTGCACCATCATACACAGGAGTGTTGTGTGCACACTTCATCACACACAGAAGGGTTGTGTGCAGCCTTCTTCACACACACAGCAGTGCTTGTGTGCCGAGGCCTTCTTCATCACACATGAGTGGTGGGTGCCGCCCTTCACTCTCCCACACATTAGTGTTGTGTGCACCTTCACTCACACCAACAGGTGGTGTTGTGTGTCACACTTCATCACACACAGGCGCGTTGTGTGGTCACGTCATCAATCACACAGTAGTGTGGTTTGGCCACCTTATCACACACTGCGAGTGTTGTGTGACACCATGTACACGCAAAAGTAGTGTTGTGGGCACAACCTTCAGTCACGCACCGGAGTGCTGTGTGCCATCCTTCATCACGCACAGGTGTGGTTGTGGCCACCTTCATGTCACACACTTACGTGTTGTGTGCAACCGTCATCACACACAGGAGGTGTGTGTGCAACACGTCTTCTCTACACAGTTAGTGTTGGGTGCCACTTAAGCACACAACTGCTAGGGTGGGGATGCCACCGGCATCACACACTCGCTAGTGTTGTGTGCACCACCTTCATTCTCACACAGTAGAGTTGTGTGCCACTCTTCAATTCAAACACAGGGAGTGTTGTTGTGCCAACCCCTTCATCAAAACCAACAGTACGTGTTGTGTGCTCCTTCATACACACATCACAGTAGTGTTGGTGTGCCAACATTCATTCACACGCAGTAGTGTTGTGTGCCACCTTCGTCACACACAGTAGTGTTGTATGCCACCTGCATATCACAGTATGTGGTTAGTGGTGATGCCAAACTTGCTGCACACACAGTAGTGGTTGTGTGCACCATCACAGACAGTGTTGTGTGCCCCATCATTCACACACAGTAGTGTTGTGTGCCACAATCATGACGTGGTTGTGTGACACCATCATCACAAACATGGAGTGCAGCGTGTGCCATCCTTCATCACACACACTGTTGGGTGCTTCCTTCATTACACACAGTAGTGTTTTGTGCCTATCCTTCATTCTCAACTCTGGAGTGCTGTGCGGTCACCATGCACACATCTACTCCTCAGTAGTGTTGTGTGCCACCTTTCTTACTCCACAGTTGTGTTTGTGATTCCTTAATCAAACACAGGAGTGCGGTGTGCACCTTCATGACACACTGACAGTGTTGTGTCACTAGGCTCCCACCATAACTGTGTGTGTGTGCCACCTTACTCCACACACAGTAGTGTTGTGTGCCACCTCGTCTACACTCAGTAGTGTTGTGTGCCACCTTCCTCACACAAAGGTGTGTCTGTGATGCCTCCTTCATCTCACACAGATAGTGTCCCCTGTGTGCACCCACTCTTCATCACACAAAGGAGTGTTGTGCGTCACCTTCATCACACACACAGGAGTGTGTTTGTGTGTCACCTTCATCACGCACAGGAGTACTTGTGTGTCACCTTCATCAACACACAGAGAGTGTTGTGTGTCACCTTCATCTACAAAACAGGAGTGTTGTCGTGTTACTTTCACATCACATAGGAAGTGTGTGTGCCTCATTCACTAACAATCACTGGAGTGTTGTGTGCCATATCGGCTTCACAACAACGGAGTGTGGGGTGCACCTTCAGCAATAACTCAGGAGTGATGTGTGCCCCACTTCAGCAAACACAGTTGTGTTGTGTGCACCTTCAATCACACACACGAGTGTTGTGTGCCGCGCACCACACACAGTAGTGTTGTGTAGCACACCTTCATAACTACAAAGTAGTTGTTGTGTGTCACCTTCATCACACACTGTGGTGTTGGGTTGACACACCATTCAACAACCCGCAGTTCTGTTGTGTGCCACACAATCTACACACAGTTGTGTTGTTGCTCCAACCATTAAACAACAGAAGGGTGTGTTGCCAGCCACTTCATCACATACACAGTAGGGTTGGGTGCCCACTTCATCAAACCACGAGAGTGTTGTGTGTCTCCTTCATCACACCAGGTAGTGTTGTTTGCCTCCTTCATCTCAAACAGGGAGCGGATGATGTGTCATCCTTCATAACCACACAGGTGGGTGGTGTGTCACCTTAATCACACATCAGGTGCTGTGTGTGCCACCTTCATCACCACACTGGGTGACGTGTGCCTACATTCTTCACACACAGTAGTGTTGTGTGCACAACCTTCATCTCCACAACAGTAGTATTGTGTGCCACCTTCATTACACACACGTGTGTTGTGTGCCGCCACCATTATACCGCTAGTGGTTGTGTGCCTCTTCTAGACTTCACACTGTAGTTCTTGTTGTGACTCCTTCATCACACACACAGTAGTGTCTGTGATCGCCACCTTCATCACACTCAGTAGGGTTGTGTGCACCTTCATCACACACATGAGGTTTTGTTGGGCCAACACGAAGTTACAACACCACGAGTGTTGGGTGCTCCACCTTTCATCCACACGCAGGAGTGTTTGTATGTGGCCTCTTCATCACAACACATGTACTGCTTGGTGCACTTTCGGCACCCTCAGGCAGTGGGGTGTGTGTCACCTGTCATAAAACATACAGGACGTGCTGGGTTGCCGCACCCATCACTCTCAGTAGGGTTGATGTGCCACCATCACACACAGTAGTGTTGGGGGTGCACGTTCATCTCACAAAGGAGTGGGTGTGCCTACCATTCATTTAACACTAGGTGTGGTGTGTGCCTCAATTCATTACACAATCAGCAGTGTTGGTGTGCCACCTTCCTCACACACAGGAGTATTGTGGTGCCACACTCATCACTACACAGCCTGTTGTTGTGTGCCACCTTTCCTCACAACACAGGAGGGTTGTGTGCCAACTTCATCACAACTCAGCTGTATTGGGCGGCCGCCACCATCACACACAGGAGTGGGGTGGGCCAACCTTCCATCACATCACAGTAGTGTTGTGTGCCATATTCATCTCATCAACAGGACGTGTTGTGTGCCCCTCTCATTCTTCACACACAGTGTGATGTGACACCTTCATACACACAGGAGTGTTGAGTGCCACCTTCATCACTAACAGGAGTGTTGTGTGCCAACTACCATCACGCCTCCAGCTAGGTTGTTGTGTGCCACCTTTCATCACTACACAGATAGTGTTGTGTGCCACCTTCTTCAAAAAAACAGTAGTGCTTGTGTGCCACTTCATCACACACTGGAGTGTTGTGCTGCTACCATCAATCACAACACAGTACGTGTTGCTTATGCCACACTTCATCCACGCACGGGAGTGTTGTGTGCCACCTTCATCACACACAGTTTTGTTGTGTGCCACCATCACACTCAGTTGTTGTGTGCAACCTACAGCAAACACAGGAGTGTTGAGTGCCACCCTTCATCCCACACACAGGTAGTGTTGGTGCACCTTTCATCACACACTGTAGGGGGGTGGGCAAACTTCAGTCAAACAAATGGAGTGTTTGTATGTCAACTTCATCTCACACAGGTAGTGTTTGCTGGGTCACCTATCATAACACGACAGGAGTGTTGTTGCTGTCACCTCTTACTATCACAAACAGGAGTGTTGGGTGCCACATTCATGAACACACAGGAGTGTGGTAGTGTCACCTTTATCACTCACAGGAGTGTTGTGATGCCCACCTCCATCACACACACAGTAGTGTTGTGTGCCTCCTGCATCTCCACACAGTAGTGTTGTGTGCCACCTTCATCCACACAACTGGAGTGTTGTGGTGATCAATTAGTTCAACACACAAGTTGTGGCTGTGTGCAACACATCACACACAGGAGTGTTGTGCGCCACATTCATCACACACAGTAGTGTTGTGTGCACCTTCATTCACACACAGGAGTGTTGTGGGCCACCGTCTTCACACACAGGTGTGTTGTGTGACAAACATCACACACAGTGTGTTGTGCAACCTTCATCACATCACAGTAGTGTTGTGTGCCAACCTTGCATCACACACAGGAGTGTTGTTGTGCATCCACCATCAAAGCACAGGAGTGTTGTGTGCCACATTCTGACACAAATGGAGTGTTGTGCGACACCTTTACATCACACACCAGTAGTGTTGTGTGCCGCCTTCATCAAACACAGAATTGTTGGGTGACAATGCATCACACTACTAGGAGGGTCTGTGTGCCACCATCATCACACACAGTAGTGTTGTGTGCCTCCATCACGCAAGTAGTGTTGTGTGCCACCTTCATCACGCACAGGCCCCCCCCCCCAGTGCTGTGGGCCTCCTTCATCACGCTCACAGGAGTGTTGTGGTGCCACCGTCAATCACACACAGTAGTGTTGTGTGCTCCTTCATACACACCTAGTAGGGTTGTGGGCCAAAGTCACTTCACTAATTCCAGTAGTGTTGTGTGACACCTTCATCAACACACAGTAGTGTTGTGTGCACACCTTGTCAGTCACCACACAGGAGTGTTGTGTGCACCTTCATCAATACTCCTACTAGTTAGTGTTGGGTGCCAACTTCATCAAAACAGGTAGTGTTGTGTTGCCACAATCATCACATAGCAGTAGTGTTGTGTGGCCACTTCGTCAACACCAGAGTGGTTGTATGACCACTTATCACACAGTAGTGTTGTGTGCCAACTTATCACACACAGTAGTGTTGTGTGCCACCGCATCACCAGACATGTGTTGTGTGCCACCATCACATACTGTGCATGGTGTGCTACCATCATCAGCACACAAGTAGTGTTGTCGGTAGCCACCATCACTAGACAGTGTTGTGCTGCCTCAATCATCAACACAGTAGTGCTGTGTGCCACCTTACTTCACACACACTGTTTGTGCACCTTCATTACACCAGTAGTGTTTTGTGCACATCATCCAAACCACAGGAGTGCTGTGTGCCACCTTCTTCACTCACAGTAGTGTTGTGTGCACACCGTCATCACACACAGCAAGTGTTGGGGGCCACCTACAGTAGTGTTGTGTTCCACCTTCATTCTACACTCACAGTAGTGTTGTGTGCCACCTTCGTACACACAGTAGTGTTGTGTGCCACCTTCGTCTACACACAGGATGTGAGTCGTGTCCACCTTCATCAAACACAGGAGTGTGGTGTGCTCACCTTCATCACGCACTGGAGTATTCCTGTGTCACTTTCCAGCACACACAGGAGTGGTGTGTGTCACCTTCAATCAATCAAACAGGTGCGTTGTGGTTCACCTGCATCTCACTCTGGAAGTGTCTGTTTGTCTCCTTACTATAACACTCCTGGAGATAGTGGGTGTCACTTCATCACACACAGGTGGGTTGGGTGCCACCTTTCATCCACAAACAGGAGTGTACCACTGTGTGCCACCTTCGCATCAAACATAGGAGTGAGCGTGTTGCCACATTCATCACACACAGGACGTGATGTGTGGCCACCTTCTCATTCCTCTCACAGTAGTGTGTGTGCCACCGTCATCACAGACACATCGAGTGTTGGGTGCCGCACCATCACTACAGTAGTGTTGTGTGCACACCCTTAATCTACTCACAGTAGTGTTGTGTGTCACCTTCATCACACACAGTAGTGTTGGTGCCACCATCACACACAGTAGTGTGGGTGCACCATCACACACCGTAGGGTTGTGAGCCACCATCACACTCGCAGTGTTGTTTGCCGCCCTTCTATAAACTCACAGTTTGTGGTTTGCTGTGCCTCCTTCTTCTCTCATCACTCGGGAGTGTTGTGTGTACAACTTCATCACAACACAGTTGTGTTATTTGCCACCTTCTCACACACAGGAGCGTTGTGTATGTGTGTCACACATTCTCACACACAGAGTGTAGTGGTGTCACCTTCATCACCTATTCAAGGAGTGCTGTGTGTGCCAACACTTAATCACACACTAGGTGTTGAAGGGGTGCCTCCTTCATCACAACACAGGAGGGATGTGTGCCTCCTTCATCACACACCAAGTAGTGTTGTGTGCCTACTTCATCACAAACAGTTAGTATTGTGTGCACTTCATTACATACACTACTGAGTGTTGTTGTGCCGGTCCACCATCATACAGTAGTGTTGTGTGCACACTATCTCATCCAACACAGACTAGTGTTGTGTGCTCATTCATCACACCACAGGAGTGGTAATTGTGTGCCAACCATGCATGCTCACCAAAGGAGTGTGTGGCGCACCACTTCATCACACACAGTTGTGTTGTTGTTGCCACCTTCTTTCAAACACAGAGTGTTGGGTGCACATCTCACACACAGGAGTTGTTGGTGTGCCTCCGCCATCAACACATGTAGTGTTGTGTGCCACATCATTCACACACTGTCTATTGTTGTATGCCACCTTCTACCACACCAAGGGAGCGTTGTGTGCCACCTTCATCAAACACAGAAGTGTGGTGTGCCACGACATCACTCCACAGTTGTGTTGGGTGCCAACTTCTTCTACACACAGTTGTGTTGTGTGCCACCATCACACAGTGTTGTGTGGGCAATAAATACCACTCCTCAGTAGTTGATGGGTGCCACTTCATCACACACAGTTGTTGGGTGCACCTTCTCACTCCATTTTGTGTGCCTACCTTCATAACACACAGTGTGTTGTGTGCTCCACCCATCCAACACTCGTAGTCGTTGTGTGACACCATCAAACTTGTAGTGTTGTGTGCATCTTCGTCACAACACAGCAGTCGTTGTGTTGCGCCCATTATCTCTCTCACATTTAGTGTTTGATGTGCCACCTTCATCACACAACGGAGTGATGTGTGTCACCTTACATAACACACAGAGAGACTGTGTGTGTGTCACCTTCTTCACACACTGGAGTAAATAGTGTTGTTGCCACCGTATCACACACAGGAGTGGTTGTGTGCTCCCTTCATCACACACAGTAGTGTTGTTGTACCACCATCACGCAAAGTAGGGTTGTGTGCCACCACTTCAGACACGCACAGGAAGATGCTCGTGTGCCACCTTCATCACGCCCATGGTGTGGGGTGTGCCTCCTTCATCACACACCAGTAGTGTTGTGTGCCACCTTCATCACACACAGTAGTGTTGTTGTGCCAACTTCTTCACACTCCAGTAGTGTTGTGTGCACACCTTATCACACACCAGTAGTGTTGTGTGCCACCTTCATCCACACACTTGAGGAAAAAGTGTTGTGTGCCACTTACTTCAACACAGTAGTCTGTTGTGTGCCACCGTCATCACACTCAGTAGTGTTGTGATGCCACAATCATCACACGCAGTAGTGTTGTGTGCCTACTTCGTCATCACAGTTAGTGTTGTCATGCCACCTTCATTCACTCGTAGTGTTGTGTGCCTCATCTTCACCACAACCGTAGTGTTGTGTGCCTCCTTCTTCACACAACAGGATCTGCGTGTTGATGTGGTCACCTTAATCACACCACAGTAGTGTTGTGTGCACTCCACACCTTCATCACACACAGTAGTGTTTGTGATGCCATCATTCACAGTGTTGTGTGCACAACCGGTAATCACACACTGTAGTGCGGGGTGCCACCTTCACTCCACACATGTGGTTGTGCCCACATCAATCAAATACACAGTTAGTGTTGTGTAGGCCACCAAACACACATGTTGTGTGCCATCATCACACACAGCTAGTGCTGTGTGCCACCTTCATCACACACACTGTTGTGGTGCCACCATTAATAGCACTCAGTAGTGTTTTTGTGCCACCTTCTCAATCACACACAGCGTAGTGTTGTGTGCTCCTCCCTTCATCACACTCTGTTGTGTGTGTGCACACCTTCATCACAATCCTAGCAGTGTTGTGTGCCAGCAGTTACTTCATCAAACACAGCAGTGATTGGGGACAACCTTCATCTCACACCAGTAGTGTTGATGTGCCTACCTTTACATTCTACACTACTGTAGGGTTGTGTTGCCACCTTCGTCACACACAGTAGTGTTGTGTGCCACCTTCGTTCACACTACAGGCAGTGGTTGCTGTGCACCACTTCATTAACACACAGTAGGTTGGGTGCCACTCCCTTCATCACACAAGAGGTGTTTGTTGTGTCACGAGTAATACGCACAGGGTATGCTCGAGTGTCACTTAATCACTACACAGGAGTGTTGTGGTGTCACATTCATCACACTACACAGGAGCGTGGTGTGTCACCTTCATCAACAAGGAGTGTTGTGTGCCACCTTCATCACACAAGGAGTGATGTGTGCCACCTTCATCACACCACTGGAGGGATGTGTGCCACCTTCATCTCAAACAGTAGGGTTGTGTTGCACACACTTCATCACTCGCAGATGGTGTTTGTGTGCCACCTTACTCATCACACTCAGTCAGATGTTGTGTAGCCTAACAATCACACACAGTAGTTGTTGTGTGCCTCATCACACACAGAGTGTTGTGTGAAACCCTTCATCACACACACGTAGTGTTGTGTGCACACTTCATCCACACACAGGAGTGTTGGGTGCCTCCTTCATTACACACAACGAGTGTTGGTGCCACATTAATCACACAAGTAGTGGTTGTGTGCACCTTCGTCTCACAAACAGGAGTGTTGTGTGCCACCTTATCTCTCACAGCAGTGTTGGGTGCCCACTCCTTCATCACAACAGGAGTGTTGTGTGCCGCCCCATCACCCACAGTTGTGTTGTGTGCCAACTCCTCATCTCACACTGTGTTGTGTGCAAGCCTTCGTCACAACCAGTAGTGTTGTGTGCCACCCTTCTTCTCAACACAGTAGTGTTGTGTGCCACACTCATCACTCACAGGATGTGTTGTGTGCCACCTTCATCACGCACAGTAGTGTTGTGTGCCACCTTCATCACACACAGTAGTGTTGTGTGCCACCTTCATCACACACAGTAGTGTTGTGTGCCACCTTTCAACACACTGTGATGAAGGTGGCACACTGTTACTGTACTGATTTCTGTGTTACTGTACTGTTCTTCTGTGTTATTGTGCTGTTCTTCTGTGTTACTGTACTGGTCTTCTGTGTTACTGTACTGGTCTTCTGTGTTACTGTACTGTTCTTGTATGTTGCAACGTGTTATTTTGATTTTACCTCTCTTGTATTATACTGGTCTTCTGTGTTTTTTACTGTTTTAACGTTATTTAATTGTTTTATGTATTATTATGCTGTTTTATATGCTATGCTGTTTTTTTTGTTACTATAGAGTTTTGTGTTACTATAATACCAGCTGACTTGATTGATCTTATACTTAAAGGAACAGCTACCTAAAGTCTTTTACCAACAAAGTTCTGCCAACACTATTTCCAACACAAACTACCAGAGACTTCCCACCAAAAGTCTTCTGGTGACAATGCCGTCAAGTTTTATCCACTTGAATCCTTCCAGCAAAACCTTAGAAAAGAATCCTGCCAAGAAGTTTTCTATCAGATATTTACCAAACAGGTTACACAGAGTGTTATTAACACTGGTGTATCAGACAGACTTTATACACATCACAACACAACAATGGTGGTGAAAAAACTCACACTAGCAGACAAATTTTTCACATGTGAAACAAACTTCTTCATTAAATTTAGTTCTCTTCTACGTTGTCTCTTTTTTCATTACTTATTTGACTTGGCGCTATATATATCTGAAACATAGTGCACCCAAACATTCAGTGTGCAATATATGTTAACATTCCCACATCACGTACATAACAACAGTATAGGAGACATTAACACACAGTTGTACTGGCCAGGTTTGTGGCAACACACAGTCGTATGCCAGGTTGTGACAAACCACAGTCGTACTGGCCGGGTTGTGGCAACACACAGTCGTACTGGCCAGGTTGTGGGCAACACACAGTCGTACTGGCCAGGTTGTGGCAACACACAGTCGTACGGGGCCAGGTTGTGGCAACACACAGTCGTACTGGCAGGTTGTGGCAACACACAGTTCTTTACGGGCCCCAGGTTGTGGCAGCCACCCCCAAAAAAATTATTGTCAAGAGATCGAATCATCCAAGTTGACATTTTTTTTATTTTCATCACCGAAAGTTTTGGTTTTGCATGTGGGGGGTGAATGTTTTTATGTAATTAACAAAGAGTTGAAAGAGGTGCACGTGTGAAAACTGGGGAGAATTATTTAATAATTCTACTTTAAACAAAGTGTTCATTAAGATGATTTATAAGAATATTTTCTTTGTCTTAATTAACCACAAGTCTCTCAAGAAAACCCTCATTCCAATTGTCTTAAGAAATTTGAAATTAAAATAATCAAAAATTTTCCTAAGTCTCTCACACTATTTATATAAATATTGTTTAATTTAAACAATCGTGTGAGAGAGTGCAGATGTGTTTATGAGAAAGTTTGCACACGTATGAATATATGTGTGTGTTGGTAGCATGGTGCTTGGAGTGAGGTGTATGTGTAGATGAAAGTGAAAAGTTAAACACCAAAAGAAAACTTGTGTGGTCTAAAATAAAAAATTCACAATAAAGAAGAGCACAGTTCTGTGGTACAGCTGTCAGCCTGGCTGACTCTGCTGTCAACCTAACTCTGCTGTCAGCAGAATCAGCCAGTCAGTATGAAAGAAATGAGGCAATAAAAAGGTTAAAAATAGGAAATTTACAATGAATTAAGGTTGAAGTGCTTTGACGCAGTTGTAATAAAGTATAGGAATAGTCCATGATTTTGTTGGTAATGTTTATAAAAGAAGAAAAAGTGAAAACTTTAAAGAAAGTAATAATTATAATGGAATATGACTGTTGACCATACCAGGTAAAATGTATGTCAGAATTATGATGGTTGAAGTGAGGGAAAGACAAAATATCCCCAACAAAGGGTTTGTAAATTTCATAAAGTGAAAGGAATATGCAAATCATGTGTAAAACTGAAATACAAAAGTTAGGAACACTTATATTAATAAAAGCAGCACCGGGTGGATTTATAGGTTTGGGAAAGATATTTTAGATATTTTAGTAGATTTTACAAACGTATTTAATCTTAGGTAATATTTTGATAGACATAGTTTAAATTAACAATAATATGCATAAAGACGGTAAAGATTTACCCAAAAACTGGGTCTAAGATAATGTTGTGGGATGTCACCTGTGGTCTTAAAGACGTGTTGTTGCAGCTGTTTTTTTGGTCATAGCATAAATACAAAGCAAGATCTTATGTAGACACAACACCCCACACACACACACCCCACACATACACATACACATACACACACACACACACACACACACACACATACACTACACATACACATACACATACACGCACACGCACACGCACCGCACACGCACACACACAGGCACGCACGCACGCACGCACGCACGCACGCACGCACCACGCACGCACGCACACGCACGCCACACTGGAAGAAGGCGTTTGACAGTTCCACCCAAGAAGGGTCACTGTAAAACCTGGAGGGCCAGGGAGGGATACAGGGAAGGCACTGCAATGTATCAAGGAATACCTGTCAGGAAGACAACAGCGAGTCATGGTACGTGGCGAGGTGTCAGAGTGGGCGCCCGGGACGAGCGGGGTCCCCCCAGGGGTCATCCTAGGTCTGGTGCTGTTTCTGGTATTTGTGAACGACATGACGGAAGGAATAGACTCAGAAGTGTCCCTGTTTGCAAAAGGTAAGTTGATGAGAAGAATTCAATTGGACGAGGTCCAGGCAGAACTACAAAGGATCTTAAAAGGCTGCAGGCCGGTCCCGCAACGGCTCATGGAGCTCAGCCCCACCAAGTACGAAGTCATGAAGATTGGGGAAGGGCAAAGAAGACCTCAGACGGAGTACAGGCTAGGGGACTAGATACCACAAACCTCAATCAAGGAAACGTGTCTTGGGTGAGTATAACACCGGGCACATCTCCTGAGGCGCAACATCAACCAAAAACTGCTGCAACATACGGGCACCTAGCAAAGAGCATTCCGAAAATTTCAACAAAGGGAAACGTTCAGGATCTGAACACCATGTACGTTAGCCAAGCACGTAAGGAAACTAGACAAGACTAGTCCCCGGGGAGGTTAAGGAAATCGACCTGACGACACTGGGGGACAAAGATACGGGGTGATATGATAACGGCATGGGATGAAACGTTATGAGATAAAAAAAAAAAAAAACTAGCGTTATGGATTTAAATGGAAACTAGAATCAAAGGTAGTGTCTCCTGCACACTGGTCAATTCCTCTGAGAGGAAGTGACAAGGTGAACAGAGACAGGATTTTCCAAGATGGGACACGGCAACAAGGGGACAAAGTTGGAAGCTGAAGACTCAAGTTGTCACGAAGTGGAGGCCAGAACCATACATAGTTATAACCTCATGGAGCAGGAAGAGTGACCCAGTAGCGATTTATGAAAAGGCGGGGCCAGGAGCTCGGACCGACCCCCGCAACTCAAATAGGTAGTACAACTAGGTGAGTACACACACACACACACACACACAACACACACACCCACACACACAACACAGAAAGACTGGTCCCGGAGAGGTTAAGGGAAATCCACCTGACGGGCAACTGGAACACTGGGGGTCAAAGGGGAGATAAGGGGGATATGATAATGACATACAAATACTGAAATTGAAATTGTCATTATTATTATTTAACTGTTTTGCGACCACTGCCAGCCTCAGAGTTATCTCACCTTGCCGCGTGGAGGCTAGTGGTCCGTCTTTAAGGTCCACTCATCCATTTTCTGTAGGTTTTTATGCTTTCCTCAGGTCCATGTGTCCAGGGGGTCCACCTGTCCGCCTTCAGATATTCTCCCTTTCCCATTTCCCCAAGGTATCCTCGCCTTTCCCAGGTCCATGTGTCCAGGAGTCCATCTGTGTCCCCTCAGATATTCTCCTTTCCCCACTTCCCCAAGGTCTACCGCAACAACCAGCGTCCCGGTCTTTCCCAGGTCCATGTGTCCAGGAGTCCACCTGTCCGCCTTCAGATATTCTCCCTTTCCCATTTCCCCAAGGTATCCTCGCCTTTCCCAGGTCCATGTGTCCAGGAGTCCATCTGTGTCCCCTCAGATATTCTCCCTTCCCCACTTCCCCAAGGTCTGCCTCAACAATCAGCGTCCCCGTCGTTCCCAGGTCCATGTGTCCAGGAGTCCATCTGTGTCCCTTCAGATATTCTCCCTTCCCCAAGGTCTGCCGCAACAACCAGCGTCCCCGTCTTTCCCAGGTCCATGTGTCCAGGAGTCCACCTGTCCCCCTTCAGATATTCTCCCTTTCCCACTTCCCCAGGGTATCCCTACCTTTCCCAGGTCCATGTGTCCAGGAATCCATCCGTGGGCCCCCGGATGTCTCCCCTTTCTCACTTCCCTTAGGATATCTTCCAGTCTCAGCCTTCCCCAGGTTATGTATCCCGGAGTCAGCTAAGCCACCCTCAGTGATCTAGCTAGATGAGAACGAGGCCTTGTTTAGCTGGTCTACGGTAGAGACTGTCCAGGTAGGTGGACTTACAGGAGGTGACACACAGAAATCTGCGTCCTGTAATTACACCCACCAAGACAGCCTGGACCATAGGTCAGCCAGACGCAGCCAAGCTACCGTCCAGTTCGACCACCAAGGTCTGGCCACTCAGTGAAAATTTGGGAGTTCTATTTAAGTCAAACGATTCATCTGCATTAAATATAATATAATATTTTTTGTAATAATCAGCAGCTTAAGCGTGTTTATGAATGTTTTATTGTGTTTTGATGATTGTTCGTGTGTTTATCTGTCTGTCCACCTCCACCAGAACTGTAATAGTGTTGAACTTTTTAGTTTTATTTGGTTATTTGTCTTACGTGTTTGTGAGATGAGCAATCACAAGCGCCGCGCACAATTTAAATAAGTCACTTTGACTTTTTTGTGCCATCCTGGGTAATTCACACATACGTTACTATGTATGATAATTTATGTTGGTGTATTTATATGTAAATGTACCTAAATAAACTTACACATACGCTCATTTTCACACTTGTTTGTGCATTTTCGCAAACGTAATAGCGGATTCACCATCATTCATAAACAACACAAAACAACGTACACACGCGCACACTCACGTGCACACACACACGCACATATATTTTAAAACACACTCATAGCCTCTTACACTATCAATGTAATCACAAATACACACACACACACTCAAACACAACACACACACACACACACACACACACACACACACACACACACACACACACACACACACACACACTATGCACACACAAACTCACACAACAGGCCTAGTGTCTAATCGACATGTGCCTAGGACAAAATGGTAATAACAGATACACACACACATAACAGACACATACACCACACACACACACACACACACACACACACACATACACACACACACACACACACACACACACACACACACACACACACACACACACACACACACTATGCACACAAACTCACACAACAGGCCTAGTGTCTAATCGACATGTGTCTAAGACAAAATGGTAACTAACACAAACAGGAACTGACAGGAAAACCATTACAGGAATGATTGGACTACGTGGCAACAAAATGCAAGGAGGCAGTAGAGAGGTTTGTTCCCAAGGGAAACAGAAATAATGGGAAGGCCAGAACGAGTCCTTAGTTCACCCTAAGGTGTAGGGAGGCAAAAACTAGGTGTACTAGAGAATGGAAAAGGTACAGAAGACAAAGAACTCAGGAAAATAAAGAGATTAGCCGAAGAGACAGAAACGAATATGCAAAGATAAGAAGGGAGGCTCAGAGACAATATGAAAATGACATAGCATCGAAAGTCAAGTCTGACCCGAAGCTGTTGTATAACTACATCAGTAGGAAAACAACAGTCAAGGACCAGGTAATCAGACTGACGAAGAATGATGGGGAGTTCACAAGAAACGACCGAGAGAGAGGTATCTGAGGAGCTCAACACGAGATTTAAAGAATTATTTACAATGGAAACCAGTAGCACTCCAGGAAATCCAAACAGGGGGATACACCAGCAAGTGCTGGATGAGGTACACATAACCAAGGAGGAGGTGAAGAAGCTGCTATGTGAAAACCCGGGCAAATCCCAAAGGGGGTGAGACCCGCAAAATCTTCCCTGGGTCCTTTGAGATTAGGGGAGGGAGCAGAGTTTCTGTGTGTGCCCACTAACAAAAATCTTCAACAATCCCCTTAAAATGGGCAAAATCCCCGGGGTTTGGAAGATTTGGGAAAAGAAATCCCCCAAATTTTTTAAAAAAGGGGTACGACAAAATAAAAAATACAGACCTTGTCACTAACGGGTTTTAGTATGCAAATCATGGTTCATCATTCAGGAGGGAGTGGGGAGCACCCCGGAAAAAAAAGGTTTTATAATCGAAACCGGGAGGTTTCAGGGAAAGGGAAAAAATTTTTTGTCAACCCCCACCCAATGGAGGGTTTTTTGGGGCAGGTAACAGAAAAAAAGGGCAAAGAGGAGGGGGGGGATAGACTGCATTTTTTGGGCTGCAAAAAAAGGGCCCTTTGAAACCGTTGCCACAAAGAAAGGGTTTCTGGGAAAAAACTGGGGTCTGTCACCCCAAAATCAGGGAAAGGCCTGCCCAAAGGATCGAGAATACCCGACAGGGAGGCAAAAAAACGAGTTTATGGTACGTGGGCCCAGGTGTCAGAGTGGGCCCCCTGTGAAAAGGCGGGGGTTTCCCCAGGGGTCAGTCCTAGGGGCCTTTAGCTGTTTTTTTTTATATGTGAAAACATAACGGAAGGGGGTAGACTTTAGGGAAATGTCCTTGGGTTTCAATGTGGAAGGGTTTTAGGAAAAAAACAAAACGTTTGGGATCAGTTAGGGCTAAAAGAGAGGGCCCGGACAGGCTTTCAAAACCCGGCCCGCAAAATGGGTCCCTTTAGGTTTTTAACCCCCGCCAAATGCAAAATCATGGGGGATTGGGGAAAAAGGGGAAAGAAGACCGCAGATCAGTTTAGTTTAAAGGGGGCCAAAAGGGCTGCCCGACCTCCCCTCAAGGAAAAAGATTGGGGCGGTTTTAAAAAAAACCAGGCACATATTTCCCGGGGGCGCCATCAGTCAGATTATGCTGGGAGCTAAAGGGCGGGTTTGGGAAACCTAAGGTTTGCGTTCCGATTTTTTCAGAAAAGGAAAACGTTCAAGACTTTTGTACAACCCTTTTTTTCGTCAAGCCCCTCCTGGAGTATACAGCCCCCAGTTTGGAATCCCACCCGGTCAAGCACGTTAAAAAAATTGAGGGAAAAAGCAAAGGTTTAAAACAGGGCTTAAACCCAGAGGGGAAGGGGGTTTTCCCACGAAGATAAAGGGTTTTTGGGGAAAACAGCCTGGGGACCCCCTGGAAGGGGCAGGAGGGTCAGGGGTGACTGATAAAAAGAATAAAATTTTTCTGGCAGAAATTGAAAAAGGTGGGGCCAAACGGGGTGTTTTCCCGGGGATAGGACACGAAACAAGAGGTCACCAATTTGGGAAAATTTTAAAGGGCTCAGGGTAAATTTAAGGGTATTTTAGGAAAATATTTTTCCGTTTTTAGAGTTGTCAGGCAGTTTGGGAAAACCTAGAAATTTATGTTGGAGGCGGGAACCATACTAGTTTTAAGGGCGAGGTTTGGGTTAAAAACTATGGAGCAGGGAAAAAGGGGAGGCCTAGGTTTGCCCCAAACAGTTTAAGAGGGCGGGGGGGAGGAGGGTTGATTTGACTCCCTTTCAGGCCCAAATAGGCGAGTAAAAAAATAGGTGAGACACGCAGGTCCCCCCTGTCCCCCACCCCGAATTTATTTTCCCTTTTTTACACACACCCCCCTAAAAGGGTTTTTAAAATTATGTTTGTTTTAAAATAGAATCGAGAAAATTGGAGGCAGAAAAAAAATTTAAGCTTGAGCAATAATTTGGGGTTTTAGTAACTTTAAACATTTAAATATTTTGAAGGGGGAAAGTTTTCTTTTTGGGATTTTTTGGGGGCTTTTATTGTGAAAGGTGGGGAAAAAGACTAGTTTTTAGCCCCGTGTTGGGGAAAGGGGGCATATCAAAAGGTTTTTTTGGAAGATAGTATTGCTAGGGGAAACATTTTTTTTATTGAGAAATTAAAATTTTTTTTTACAATTTTTACTTTTAACCCAAAATTTAGGAATAAGGGAAAATTTTAAAAAAAAAAAACGTTTATGAAAGGGTTAAAAAATAAAATTTTTAAAAATTTAAAAATTTAAAAGAATTTTAATGGGGCCTTGGCCAAACCCGGGGGTTTTTAAATTTTTTTTTAATTGTAAATTTTTTTAAATTTTTTTACTTTTCAAAAAATTTAAATTTTTTTTAAAAATAAAAAACTTTTCATTAATTTTCCCCTTGGGTGGAAAAATTTCTTTTTTTTAATTAAATTTTTCTAAAATTTTTATTTTTAATTAAATGGGGGGGGGGAAATTTGGGGTGGCCCCGGAACAGGTTAAATTTTAAAGTTGGGGGAAATTTGGGGTTTTTGGGGGGGGAAAAAAGGGAACCCCCTGGTTACCCAATTCCAAACCAAAAGGGGACATTTTGGGGTTTTCATTAAAAGTTGGGGGGGATAGTCGGGTTCCAGAGTGAAAGGGAAAAAAACCGGGGGAATTTTAGGTCGTTCTAAATTTTTCCTTTACGGTTCAAAAAACTGGTACGTTTTTTAACCCCTAACCTTGGATACCAAAAAATTTTAAACAGTGAAACCCAAGGTAAGTTTCTCCCAACCGTGGAAAAAAAAAGGTCGTTCCCCCCAACAGTGGGAACCCCTGGGGCAGTTCACAAACCCGTTTAAAAATGGTACACTTCCAAACCCGTGGGGAAAATGGTTTTAAAATTCCCCAACCCCCGTAAAAACCCCCCCCCCCGGGGACAGTTCCAAAAGTGTAATGGGGTTTTTCAACAAATCATGGTAAAGTTTTTCCCCCGTGAAAATTGGGGACATTTCCCAAAAGTGAACTTTGGGTTCATTTTTCCCAAAAGTGAAAAATGGTGTTCTAAACCCGTGAACATGGTTCAGGGTTTACAACAGTGAAAAATGGTAACCCCCCGTTTTCCAAAAAGGGAAAGGAACCATGGGGTAACCTTTCTCAACCCGTGAAATGGTTCGTTCAACCCGTGAAAAATGGGACAGTTCCCAAAAAAGGTTGACAACGGTTGGGGACAGTTCCAACAGTGAACTGGTTTCAGTTTCGCAACAGTGAAATGGGTTTCAGTTCCAAAAAGTGAAACATGTTAAGTTTAAAACAAATGAAAAATGGGTTTCGTTTTACAAAAGTGAACTTGGGTTTCGTTTCAAAAGTGGGAAAAAAAGTTTTAAATTTCAAAAGTGAACCCTGGTTAAAAGTTCCAACAGTGAAAATGGTACAGTTCCAACAGTGAACATGTTTTCAAAATTTCCCAAAAGTTTAAAATTTTCAGTTTCAAACAGTGAAAAATGTTTAAAATTTCACAAAGTTTAAAATGTTTCAGTTCCAAAAGTGAAAAAATGGTTAAATTTCAACAGTGAACATGGGCAGTTTCAAAAGGGAACTTGGGACAATTCCAAAAGTGAACTTGGTTCAGTTCCCCAGTGAACATGGTAAAGTTCCAAAAAGTGGAAAAAAGGTACAGTTTCCCCAACAGTGCAAAGGGGCGTCCAACAGTGGGAAAATGGTTTTCAGTTCTTTAAAAAATGAACAAGGTACCCGTTCTCAACAGTGAAATGGTTTCAGTTTCCAACAGTAACATGGGTTTGGGTTTCCCAAAAGGTTTAACAAGGTTTCAGTTCCAACAAATTTAAAAATGGTTTAAAATTTTTAAAAGTGGGGAAAATTTTTACAGGGGTTCTCAAAAAGGAAAAATATGTTTTAAAATAAAAGGTTTTCACTTTTTAAAGTGAAATGGTACAGTTTTTCCCAACAGTTTAAAAAAATTTTCAGTTCCAAAAAGTAAAATGGTTTCGTTCACAAAAAGTGAACATGGTTTTTTGTTCACAAAAAGGTTTAAAAAAGTTTTCAGTTTACAACAGTGAACTTGTTTTCAGTTTTTCCCAAAGTGAAAAATGGTTTCAGTTTACAACAGTGAACATGGGACAGTTTCCAAAAAGTTTAAAAATTTACAGTTCCAAAAATGAAAAATGGTTTTTCAGTTCCAAAAGTGAACCCCGGGACAGTTCACAAAAAGTGGGAAAATGTTCAGTTTTTCCAAAAGTGAAAATGGGACAGTTTTAAAAAGTGAAAAATGGTACAGTTCTCAACAGTTAACATGGGACATTCTCAAAAAGGGGGAAAAAATTTTTACAGTTTACAAAGTGAACATGGTTTCTTTTTCAACAGTTTAACATGGACAGTTCCCAAAAGGGGAAAAATTGGGACAGTTCTCCCAAAAGTGAAAAAAATGGTTAAAAGTTTTTAAACCCGTGAACATTTGTACCCGTTTTAAAAATAAAATGGGACATTTCCAACAGTGAACATGTTACAGTTTACAACAGTGAAAATGGTACAGTTTTTTCAACAGGGGAACATTTGGGACGTTTTTAACCCGTGAAATGGGACAGTTCCAAAAATTTAAACCCTGGGACAGTTTTCCAAACCCGTTTTAACGTACCCTTTCAACGTGAAAAATTGTTCCCTTTTTAACAGTGAACCCCTGGAAAGGCACAAACCCCTGAAAAATGGTCAGCCCAAAGTTGGGAAAATGGGACCAAAAGGTTTGGCAGCACAAACCAAAACTGGGCCAAAGGGGGCAGCCAAGGTGGCCAAGGAACCCGGTGGGAGCAGTGGGCCAAAATGGGCCATGGTGGCGCAGTGGGCCCAAAAATGGGGCCATGGGTGGCAAACAGGGCCCCAAATGGGGGCCTGGTTTGGCCCCGCAGTGGGGCCAAAAATGGCCTGGTGGCAGCAGTTGGGCCCAATGGGGCCATGGTGGCAGCAGTGGCAAAAAAAGGAAAGGTTGGGGAGCAGGGGCCCAAATGGAACCCCCTGGTGGGCAGTTGGCCATGGGACCCTGGTGGCCAAACAGGGCCCCAAATGGGGCCATGGTGGCAGCAGTGGCCAAAATGGGGGCCATGGTGGCAGCCCCCGGGGCCAAAATGGACCATGGTTTGGCCCCGCAGTTTCCAACTGGGGCCCTGGGGGGGGTTGGTTGGGGGCCGGTTTTTCCCTGGTTTTTCGGGGGCCCGTGGGCCCAAATGGGGGCCCGGTTCAGCAGTTTGGCCCCCTGGGGCCATGGTGGCAGCAGTGGACAACTGGGGGCCATGGTGGCAGCAGTGGCCCCAAAATGGACCATGGGTGGGGAGCAGGGGGGGGGACCCCCAAATGGCCATGGTGGCGCAGTGACCAACTGGGGCCAAAGGTGGGGAAACAGTGGGCCCAAATGGACCTGGTGGCAGAAGTGGCCCCCAAATGGACCATGGTTTGGCCAGCGTGGCCAAAATGGCCCATGGTGGGGAGAAATGGCCCAACTTGGGGCCCCTGGTGGCAGGCCCGTGGGCCAAATGGCCATGGTTTGGGAGAGGGCCAACTGGCCAAAAGGTTTTTTAAAACATGGGCCCCTTGGGCCCGGGGGTAGCAATAAAATTAAATTAAAAATTTTAAAAATTTTAATCCTTTAAAAACCCCCCCATCCCCCCTTTTTATTGGGCTGAGAAAGGAATAAAAAATCTGGGCCACCGTTTCTTTTAAAAACCCATATTTTACTGAGTTTTTTAAATTTTGATTTCTTAATATATAGTTGAACATTGGGCAAAAACCCCGAGGGCGAAACCACCCATATTTAAATGGTTTTTTGTTTCTTAACCTTAATTAAAATTTCCTTTATTTAATTCTGGATTCCCGAATTTAAATTTCAGTTATAATTTTTTATGGGGAAAAAAATTTTTTTTAATTTGATAAAGTAAATTTTTCCCACGAATGTGAGTGTTTTGATTATATTAATTACTTTGATATGGTTTTTTCTATAACGGGGGAAAGGGAAAAAACTTCCTTTTTGAAAATCATTTTTCTTGCAGAACTTATTACTATTCCCGGTTTCTTTTTCCTCTCCCCCCCCTTTCCCCTCCCCCTCCTTCCTCTCCCCCCCCCTTCCTTCCCCCTTCCCTTTTTTTACCCCCCCCCCTCACCCCCCCCCTTCCTCACCCCCCCCTTCCTCACCCCCCCCTTCCCCCAAACCCCCCCCTTCCTTACCCCCCCCTTTTCCCCCCTCCCCCCCTCTTCTTTTCCCCCCTCCCTCATCTCCCCCCTCCCTTTTCCCCCCTCTTAAACTCCCCCCCCCCCTTTTCCCCCCTCCCCCCCTCTTCCCCTCCTTCATCTCCCCAAACCCCCCTCATCTTTCCCCCCCCCCTCCTCTCCCCTCCCCCCTCTCCCCCCCCCCTTTTTCCTCCCTCTCTTTGTTCCTATAATTAAAAATTTGAGCGGGGCCCTGTTAGGGCTTCCCCCCAAAACCCCCCAATATACACAGGTTTTTTGCAGGTAGTCTTTGTAAAAATCCCGATTCTCATCCCCGGTAAACACTGGATTTTTCCCAAAAAAAAGTAGAAAATATTTAAAAATTATTTAAATTTAATGTGATAAGTGAAAAAAAAATGGGGGTGTGGATTGTTTTTTGGGATGAAAACACCAACAAAAAGAGGAGAAAAACTTCTTTAAATTTTAGGAACCCCGCTTAGTTCTAGTTGAGGTAACCCTCACTGCTGGGTTTTATTTTTTTAAAACTAATATATTTTTGGAAAAAAAAAAATACCTGAAATTTCATTTGTGAAAACCCCTTTTTGGGGGAAAAAAAACTTTTTTTTTTAAGTTTTAATAAATTATTATTTAGATAAAAATTTTTCTAGTGCAGGAGATTTTTAGGGAAAGCGTGAGATGGGTGGTACGAACTCTCAACGGGAAAAAAATTTTTTTTAAAAAAGCAGTGTTTTGTGATATTTTGGTTGGGCCAAACCCTTTCCCCCGAGAAAAATAAAAAAGTTAAGTGGGAAAAAAAACCCCTTGTGGGGAAAAAATTTCATATTTGGGGCTTCTTTATAAAGGGTATGATTAAAAGGGTACAGTTGGGCCTCCTGCAGAGAGACTTAACCCTGTGAAGAAATTTCCCTTTTTTTTGTCCCCAATTCCCCTTTAGGGGCCCCTTCCCCAAAATCAAGGCCCTTTGAATTTTCCCCTTTAGCTCTTTCTTATTGGCCCCTATTATCACCCTTAAAACAAGTGTATCTTTGACAATTTTTTGCTTTCAGTTTTTGGTTTTTGGTCTCTTAGTTATACCAGGGAAAAAAAGTATGTCAGTCGCGACTAGTTTAATTATTTCAAGGGGAGTCTCGCCAGTATTGTCCAGCATAACAAGTACCTCAGTAACTGAGGCCCAATGGCAGCCAGAAATACCTGAATAGAATCATTACTCAATTCTGGAAAGTTAGAAAGGAGACCGAGTGGGACTACACGCAAGTTTCTGCAATAGCTGTATCCTTCCTACTATACTTTTTAAGGTGAACGCGGTGATTCAGGAAGTTTCAGGATCAAGGACACTGGGAGCATGGGGGCAAGTGTTAATTAATTATTTTTATTATCACACCGGCCGATTCCCACCAAGGCAGGGTGGCCCGAAAAAGAAAAACTTTCACCATCATTCACTCCATCACTGTCTTGCCAGAAGGGTGCTTTACACTACAGTTTTTAAACTGCAACATTAACACCCCTCCTTCAGAGTGTTAATTAATCTGGGGTTTAATTCTTTAAGGGCCCAAAGAGCCTAAGTTTTTATTATTATAACTAATATTTTCCTTTCTGAGAAACCTCTTATGTGACAAAGACAGAGCACTAATATGTTATGTAACTGGTAATGCATTATAAACTAGAGTAACTTTTGGAATAAAAATTTCGAAGTTACTAAAAATTAAAAGTTGTTACACTTATTTTAATCAGAAAAAAAAGAAATATTTTTATACTAGCCAAGAGGAAGAGTTACCACATAAAACTGACAGTTAACATTATTATAATGTACAAGAAACTCTTGACTTTGTTTACGTTGATCTACTGATATATACAGTATTAGGGAGTGAAAATTTCAAAATGTTTTAAAGGTTGAATAATGGAAGACCTACTTACCTAGTTGTCTCTCTCTCACTTTTCCACTTCTCGACTATCCCCAGTTTTAACGTCTCCAATATCAGACAGAAACCAGTTGCTGCGCAAGCGAAATGTTTCAAATACATTCATAGTTTAGCTATGAAGGAAGCTCCAGTAGACTAGCCTCCTCATGGACACCAGCCAACCACATCTTCCACGTACACAACCCATCTATCTCCATCTCCCCAACAAGGCGAGGAGCATGCCAGTATATTCCTTCTGCACATACTTACATGTTCTGCAAAGACTGAAAACCATCTAAAAATGTGAGGATTTACCACTGAAATTATGCCTCTTTTGTCTTTAGGATGGATCAAAATGCCCGATAATGGAGGTTATTTCTGATTCTTTGGTTTTTCTGGTTCTTTGGTTTATCATCGATGGTGGCAATATAAACACAAATGCAGTATAATGTGATCCTTTATTGACTACGTTTCGCCCACACAGTGGGCTTTTTCAAGTCACAAACAGAACTACCTGGGGTTTAAGGAACGCGAGTATTTATAGTCCGGCTGAGGTCAGGTGAAGAATGCTGCATCTGATGATGTACCGAGTTGGGTTGTAGAGTCTAAAAACTTGGGTAGCTTGGAAAGGAGACTGGACAAGTTTGTGAGCAGACCTTCTACAGTGTTCTTATGTGGGATAGCGATGAAGAAGTTTCTTGGCAAGTGGTTCAGCTATGTTATAGAAGCCACTATTCTGGTTGAAGTTGTCGGATATAGAAATAAGTGATGATTCCAGGATTCTTCGGTATTGGGTGTTGTCTTCTGTGGCGATAAGTCTTGAGTTTCTGTAGTTTATCAAGTGGTTGTGTGAATTACGGTGTTGTACGCAGGCATTCCTTGTGTCGTCAGACCTGCTTGCGTATTGGTGTTCTGAAATACGTGTTTGGAGGTCCCTGATGTTTCGCCCACGTATAACTTGTTGCAGTCATTACAAGGGATTATGTAAAACCCCTGCAGAGGATGGGGGCTTGTCCTGCCTACTACGGGTGATGTCCTTGATGGTCGTGGTTGTGGAGGTAGATACTTGGAAATTTGATGTTTTGGCAAGATGTTGGAAACATGTTTGGCAATGGAGTTGGTGGGAAGGACTATGTATCTCTTCTCGGCAGTGTCTTCTCTGGTGTGTTAAAGATGTTTAGTGCTCGCCGTCTGCAGTCTCTGATGAAGTGACGAGGATAGTGGAGTTTGGAAAATACCTGTTCAATTATAGTGCATTCTTCCTCAAGGAACTCGTTGCTGCAGATTCTGAGTGCACGCAGGAAGAAGCCTATAATTACACCACGTTTGGTTTTGGTGTCGTGGTGAGAGTAGAAGTGGAGAAGATCGTTTTGGTTGGTGGGTTTTCGATAGACTTTAAAACGAAGTTCGTTGTCAGCTTTGCAGAGTAGAACATCAAGGAAAGGAAGAGTGTTGTCGACCTCTTCTTCAAGTGTGAACTGGATTGAAGGCTCGACCTGGTTGAGCTTGTCTTGGAGAGCTTGAACGTTGAAGCGTTTAGGAGTTATGAGGAGAATGTCGTCAACATAACGGAGCCATTATTCCTTCGTCTGTCACCTGGCTCCGTTATGTTGACGACATTCTCCTCATAACTCCTAAACGCTTCAACGTTCAAGCTCTCCAAGACAAGCTCAACCAGGTCGAGCCTTCAATCCAGTTCACACTTGAAGAAGAGGTCGACAACACTCTTCCTTTCCTTGATGTTCTACTCTGCAAAGCTGACAACGAACTTCGTTTTAAAGTCTATCGAAAACCCACCAACCAAAACGATCTTCTCCACTTCTACTCTCACCACGACACCAAAACCAAACGTGGTGTAATTATAGGCTTCTTCCTGCGTGCACTCAGAATCTGCAGCAACGAGTTCCTTGAGGAAGAATGCACTATAATTGAACAGGTATTTTCCAAACTCCACTATCCTCGTCACTTCATCAGAGACTGCAGACGGCGAGCACTAAACATCTTCAACACACCCAGAGAAGACACTGCCGAGAAGAGATACATAGTCCTTCCCACCAACTCCATTGCCAAACATGTTTCCAACATCTTTGCCAAAACATCATTCCAAGTATCTACCTCCACAACCACGACCATCAAGGACATCACCAGTAGTAGGCAGGACAAGCCTCCATCCTCTGCAGGGGTATACATAATCCCTTGTAATGACTGCAACAAGTTATACGTGGGCGAAACATCAAGGGACCTCCAAACACGTATTTCAGAACACCAATACGCAAGCAGGTCTGACGACACAAGGAATGCCTGCGTACAACACCGTAATTCACACAACCACTTGATAAACTACAGAAACTCAAGACTTATCGCCCAGAAGACAACACCCAATACCGAAGAATCCTGGAATCATCACTTATTTCTATATCCGACAACTTCACCAGAATAGTGGCTTCTATAACATAGCTGAACCACTTGCCAAGAAACTTCTTCATCGCTATCCCACATAAGAACACTGTAGAAGGTCTGCTCACAAACTTGTCCAGTCTCCTTTCCAAGCTACCCAAGTTTTTAGACTCTACAACCCAACTCGGTACATCATCAGATGCAGCATTCTTCACTGACCTCAGCCGGACTATAAATACTCGCGTTCCTTAAACCCCAGGTAGTTCTGTTTGTGACTTGAAAAAGCCCCACTGTGTGGGCGAAACGTAGTCAATAAAGGATCACATTATACTGCATTTGTGTTTATATTGCCATTGTGTCGGTATTTTATACCATTTATTTCCATCATCGATGGTGTTTGTGAATGCTAGAAAAATATGTCCTTTGCTACTCTATTAAAATAAACAATTCACTAAATGTTTACAATGTTTACGAAAACTTCAAGTAGTGAACAACGTAACTTTCCCGTCCACACGATATTCCACAACTTTATTAAGTACGACGATAATGATGATTAATTGATAACCTTTGCGGGTAGAGCTGTTCTTACTTCACTACAAGTATATAATTAAAAATCTAATTTTTTTTAAGCTTAACATCTCTTTTCGTGAAGTTGAAATGTGGCTGAATTTTCATTGCAAAATATTCCTATAAATTCTTTTATTTGTTGATAAAGAATTCTAAATGACTATTCAATATATATTTTAGGCTTTGAAAGCTGCAAATAACAACCGTCAAGCTAAAATCATTTATGAATAAAATAATGACAAAATATTTTACCCAGAATACGTCAGCTGAGGCTGAATAACATTTCCAATTAACTCATCAAATAAGCCGCTAATACAGAAATTCACTGCTTATTGCTGCACTGTCTCAGTTACCACTTACATTATTGCTGCACTGTCTCAGTTACCACTTACATTATTGCTGCACTGTCTCAGTTACCACTTACATTATTGCTGCAATGTCTCAGTTACCACTTACATTATTGCTGCACTGTCTCAGTTACCACTTACATTATTGCTGCACTGTCTCAGTTACCACTTACATTGCTGCACTGTCTCAGTTACCACTTACATTATTGCTGCACTGTCTCAGTTACCACTTACATTATTGCTGCACTTTTCATTTTCCCCTTTTCTTATTGCTGCACTGTCTCAGTTACCATTTTACATTATTGCTGCACTTCTCAGTTCCACTTACTTTTGCTGCCGTCTCAGTTACCCTACATTATTGCTGCACTGTCTCAGTTACCCTTTACATTATTGCTGCACTGCTCAGTTACCTTTTCTTAAATATTAAATTGTACAAATTTAACTTAAAAAAAATTTTTTGTATTTCTATTTTGGGTAAAAAAATGTCTGTTTTTTCTGTCCAAAACAGTGCCAATTTCCCGCCCAAAAAGTGCCAGGTTCCGCCCACAACAGTGCCGGGTTCCCCCCCAAAAAAGTGCCTTTCCCCGCCCACAAAAGGGGCCCGGGTTCCCGCCCCAAAAGTCCAAAGTTCCCGCCCAAAAAGTCCGGTTCCCCCCACAACAGTCCCAGTTCCCCGCCACAACAGTCCCGGGGTTCCCCCCCCAAAACAGTCCCCAGGTTCCCCCCAAAAACATGAGGTTCCCCCCCCACAACAGTCCAGGTTCCCCCCAAAACGTGCCAGGTTCCCCCCAAAAAATCCCCAGGTTCCCGCCACAACGTGCGGGTTCCCCGCCAAAACAGGCCGGGTTTCCCGGCCAAAACAGGGCCGGGTTCCCCCACAACAGTCCCAGGTTCCCGTCACATCGGCCGGGTTTCCCCGCCAAAAGTGCCGGGTTTCCTCCCCCCAAAACAGTGCCAGGACCCCGCCAACGGCCAGGTAAGCACAACAGTGCCGGTTCCGCCACCGGGCAGGTTTCCCCCACAACAGTGCCGGGTTTCCCCGCCACAACAGGCCGGGGTTCCCCCCCAAAACAGTGCCAGGATCCCCCCAAACAGTGGGTTCCCGCCACAACGGCCCCGGATCCCGCCACACAGTGCCGGGATCCCGCCCAACAGTCCCGGTTTCCCCCGCCAAAACAGTGCCAGGTTCCCCCCCACAACGGGCCCGGTTCCCGCCACAACAGTCCCGGGTTTTCCCGCCACAACAGTGCCGGGTTCCCCGCCAAAACAGTGGAGGTTCCCGCCAAAACAGTGCGGGGTTTCCCCCCACGCATGCCGGGTTTCCCCGCCACAACAGTGCCGGGTTTCCCCCCACAACGTCCCGGGTTCCAGTCACAACAGTCCCAGGTTCCCGCCAAAAAAGTGCCAGGCCCCCAAAACATGCCAGGTTCCCGCCACAACAATCCCGGGTTCCCACCAAAACAGTGCAAGGTCCCCCACGAAGTGCCAGGTTCCCCCCCACAACAGTCCGGGTTTTCCCCCCAGGAAGTGCCGGGGCCCCCGAAACAGTGCCATTTTCCCGCCACAACCGTCCCAGGTTCCAGCCACAACAGTGCCGGGTTCCCGCCAAAACAGGCGGGTTTCCCGCCAAACGTGCCAGGTTCCCCCACAACAGTCCCAGGTTCCGCCCAAAAAAACATGGGGTTTCCCCCCAAAACATCCCCGGGTTTTTCCCGCCAAAAAGTGCCGGGTTTCCCCGCCAACAGTCCCAAGGTTGTACGGCTAAACATGTATCTGAGAATTTTGAGAAAAATACAGTTCTTCTGGAAATTAAATTTACTTTTTTGGGTAAAACTATAATTTTAAACACGAAAAATTATCAAAAATCTTTTTTTACGGTTTGGTTTTCTCTGCAACACACCCTGTGAGTTTACTGCTTTACTGAAAATGAAAGTGTTGACTTATTGGGGCCTAACCGCACACCTTAAAAAACACCCAGGACTCTTCACCCCTATAAATTTGGTGTAGACCGGGGGAACCAAAACCACGATCACCGAACTATCGGAACATACGTATTTCCCAAAAGTTTCACATTACAAGCTACAAAGAAAACACAAAAAAAAATTTTCCCAAAGTGTTATAAACTGAATTTAAACATTGTGTCATTGGTTAAGGTGTTTAAAGTGGGAATATGGACCACCTGTCATACGGTGCGGAGTTGTCCCCGTGCCCAAAAATCCAACTTCCCAAAAAGGGTAAAAAAGGAAATTTATATTAATCACTTTTCTACCATAAAACCCAAAATATAAATCAATTTACATTATTACAAAGAGGGATCTTGGGTTAAAAAGATGGGGCTGTCACGAGGGGGGAAAAGTTGGCGTGACGACGCCGAAGGGAATTCTGGGGTGCTTCTGACACCGGGGAAAGTCACACAGAATAAGCAAACTAAAATTGGAACGACAATCCACAAAAATGAAACGGGCAATCCCCATGAGTACCAATGGTGAGACGTGTGTGGCCCATGCAAGACAGAAAGCGTGTCTCACAGCCTGATCCAACATGTGGCAAAACAAAAAATTTCTACTGTGCAGCCAGAAATTTGTAATGCACAAAGACAAACTTGTTCAGTGCCCCAAAAAAAAATATTGATCACCATCCGTAGGGAAGGAAACGGGGGAAAACAGATTTTGCAATTCGGCTAATTACATTACTATGTCATTGGGAAAAAATTTAATAGGAACAATTTGTTCTTTGACATTTTTTAGTTTAAAATATGGAGTTGGTCCCGACTTTTTGCAGCTAAAATAGCATCAATTCATTGAAAAAATTATATATACATTTGAACAGTATCCAAGAAATTTTGACCCAACTCGAACAAAATTTGTGAATCCTTCCAAAACGACGGGGGAAAGGGAAACTTTTCCGATTTGCATTCCCAATGCCCCACAATGCCGATATGTAGATGGTGATTGGGGAGGCCAAATTCCAAAGTTTTAGTCTTCCCCTTCATGTTTTTCATACCTTTTTTTAAACATTTCTGAGGTGTGAATTGATGTTTTTTTCTCTTGGTGATAACTCAAAAAGGACCTGTAACACATTTAATTGATTATTAGTATTTACAGTTCAACAGCAGGTTTTTCAGTTTTTTGTCCAACCTCGGGTTTACGTTTATATCACCCAACTGTTTAAAGGGAAAAGGACCCCCTTTCCCTCAACCATTTTAATGGCTGCATCATGTACTTCATAGCTTCATCAAAAAGATTTTCCCTTACAATTTTAAAGAATATTGGTCTAAAAATTATACACCAAAATATGGTCTAAATTGGGAACTGAGCATGAACGAACATAAAGAGACAACACTTAAAGGGCAAAATGAAGCGCCGTTAAATGGCTGAGAATATTTCGAAAATATGGGGGAATATTTCCCTTCGCCTTAATTTGGAGTTCAGTTTGTCATGGCTAATTTCGATGATATTTTGACATTCAAAAAACATGCAATATGTTCACATAATACCCGTTGGCTAGATAAAATTCGCACAATCATTCCCAAGTATGTGTTAAAGAGTTGATCGGGGGAATACAGGGGGTTTTTTTTAACGATAAATTTTTTAGAGGCTAAAAAAAAATCTCTAATCTCCTTCGTTTCCCCAGCCCTGTAAGGTTACTACCCCCCCCAGGATGCCACCGTCAATGACCCCCAGGTACCTACAAACTCTTCGACGACGGGGGACAGGTGAAAGGGAAAAACTATAAAAAATTTTCCAACCGTCCCGGGGATGAGCCTGGACTCCTCATCAGCTGAGGTGCTGTCAATCGCCCAGGGGGTGTCTAAGTTGAAAAATGATTGACCCCTTTCAATGGGGACGCTCATTTTAAAAATAGTAGGTAGTTTAGGGGTAATGGTTGTAGCAAATTGTATTCTTGCGCATTACCCTCAAAATTTATTAAAAAGGGGTTCTGTCAAGGGAATCTGTCTTAGTTGTTGTAAATGTTAAAAACCCATTTTTAGAGCAGCTACATAGATTTACCTTTTAAATTTTTTCCCTTTTTTTTTTATTCAGAGTTTTAAACCCATCAAAGTTCACCAGTGATAAACATTTTTTCCTTTACAGTCTGAATTTCGATTTATGGGGTTAAAACGTTTATTTAAATTTCTTGTTTTTAATATGCAAATCTTTTTCCCAACCATGATAAAATTTTTTTTAAGACATCATTTTTTCTGATTTTTTTTTTTGTGTCCATCGGTCACAAATTAAAAAAGGGTTTTGATGATGGATGCGCGCTTTTTGGGGGAAAATTATGCAGCGATTACTTTTTGTAGGTTTTGTTTTTTTAAAAAAAAAGGGACTTTTCTACAAATAAGGTGAAGATTGGTGTATTTTATTTAGTAATTTTTTCATTTTCTCAAATATTTACTTATTTTCTCGTGTGACTTCTATTTTACGCGACTGTAAATTGTTATAGTTTTTTCTATCAATATGTTAAAGTTATGACAAGTGAACCCTCATTGAATAAAACAAATCAACTGCTGCTGTATGAACGCAAACTTTTGGGATTGCAATACCATCCCTATTTAACAACTATTGGGGGGCCATAATTCTCACTGGGAACCCACAAATCTTAAGTCATTTTCTTTTGAAAAATTTTTTTGTCCCCCCGTTACTGTCATTCCTGGTACTGTGGGCCCCACTGTCTTACTTGGGACTCTGCCGTCCTGTATTACTTGGGGCTCTGCCCTCACTGTCATTCCTTACTCGCCGTCATGTCATTACCTGTCTCTGCCGTCACTGCATTACTTGGGGCTTGCATCACTGTCATTCTTGGTACTCTGCCTTCACTGCATTTCCCGGTATGTGCCGTCCTGTCTTACTTGTACTTGCCGTCCTGTCCTTACTTGGTACTCTGCCTCATTGTCATTACTTTGGGACTCAGCCTTCAGTTTTATGGTTTGCCGTCACTTCATTACCCCGGTCTCTGCCGTCACTGTATTACCTGGTACTCTGCCGCATGTCTTTTCCCGGGCTTGCCCTTTATGTCATTCCCGGTACTCCCCTTTACTGCATTACCTGGTACTTGCCTTCCCGTCATTCCCGGGATCTGCCTTCACTGTCATTACCGGTACTCTGCCCTTTACTGTCATTACCTGGTACTCTGCGTCATGTCTTTTTCCGGGGATCTGCCGTCACTGTTTATTACCCGGTACTCTGCCGTCACTGATTACCTGGTACTCTGCCGCAGTCATTTCCATTCTCGCCTTCACTGTCATTTCGTACCTGCCTTTACTGTCATTACCTGGTACTTGCCCTTTATGTCTTACCTGGTACTATGCCTTCACTGTCTTTCCCGGGATCAACGATGTCAACAACGCATCACCCAAACCCTTTTGCCAATCATTTAAATTTAAGGCGGGATTACCACCAGGGTAAAATTTAAAAGTTTATATCCAAAAAACCCAAAATTATCACAATAACAAAAATTGTCTATCCTAGCTTTAAGGCTGAATTTGCTTGTAAGTCATGAAAAAATCTTATTCGTAAAACGTCATAAAAATAACAGCCGTTTTGTACTTACTCCCAAATCCCAGGCCCCAAAACCCACATAACCTAGACCGTCAAAAAATCTCGCATGGTTAGGCGTATAACATTAGATAAAGCTTTTACAAATAACCCGCCCCCTTGGGTAAAAAATTTTCGGTATGACAAAGTTTTATAACCCCCCCTTTAGCAGTAAGAGACAAAGGCCAGGCAGCGGCGCAACAGCAGCGACCTTTTAAACTCCTACTTTTCTCCAAAATATCAAGCCACCAATGCTCCTTTGTACCCGTTACAAGGAAAAGCACACCAAAAGTACACCCGAAAGACCAAAGATTACCAAAATGAAACCTACAAACGAAAATAATAAGATCAAAGGAAGATGCCCTCAAACCCAAAGCAAAACCCCGCTGCCCGCCGAAAAACGTAAACCCTAAACTTTGTATAATACAATTCTTCTTAACTACAACAAATTTCCCGTAGTTTTGAGGGGGCAATTCAGAGGAAAAAACACCCAAAGGCCCGCAAGAAAACACCGAAAAAATCAACTATTTAACAAGTTAGCAGGGGGACGCCGGCCCAGCAACCCCCCTCTCACCCCGTCAGCACACCAAACAATAACAACAAACTGGCTGCCCCAGCCCCAAACCCCCCTCTCTTTAAAAGGTTCAACCTACCAAGTGTCTCTCAGGTTGACCAAAGTCCAGTACCCTAAAAACTGAACTCCACCTTAGTTATTGAAAAATGAATTTTCGAGAGACCTAAAAAAACAAGAAACCCGTACACAACTCGAGAACAAAAATCCTCGTCTTGAACAAAAGTTATCAACAAACCAGACTAACTATGGCAAGACCATCCAAAGAGTTAGATAGCCAACAGAACAAATAAAAATTCTTAAACAAAATTTTAGGGAAACGTAAAAGAATGGAAGAACAACTTAGTAACCAGTTCAGGACTATTTTTCTCTCCAAGAAAAAAAAACTGAAAAAGAAAACATCGACGATAATATTAAAGCCACTTTTTCCCCGTGATAGAAACCAAAGAAACAGTAAAGAAATTATTCTCCAGTCATAAAGACCCAAACAAAAGTTACGTACCCGAGTCAGAAATAAAGGAAGCCAGGTTACTAGGATCCCATGGGAGAAAAATGTTTGCTTAGTTCCATCACATGAAGGAAAAAAAAACTTTAAAAACTGATTATTAAGTAAAGAAAATGGTATACATAAAAGAGTGTCATACCAAAAAACGTCAGAGCCCCCTGTTAGAGTCAGAAAAAATTTAAACGGGAGAATAATGACAAATAACCCAAACTTACCGGGATGGGGAAAATTCTAGTTAGGAAAACGAATGTAGGTAACTACACAATCACGAACGAGAATGATCTATCCGATTTTTTAGGGGTAAATCTTTCAGAGAATACTAAACAATGTCCATCCTAAAAGCCTATGTGTAGTGTGTTTTTATCTTGGTCTTGTTAGCAACCCATATAGAACCTGTGCAATTGCAAGTACCATTTTAATTTTTTTTTTTTAAGTTTTACTGTTGTACTTTAGATTTTAGTCAATACATATCAAAACCCAAATTCATTAATTAGATCTTGTGAATTACAGAGTGAGTCTGGGGCCACTTGTTTTTTTTTTATAGTATTTGTTTTTTTCCCGTTGTACTTCGCTCATTCTGCACAACACTAGACAAAATCAATTTCATTAGTTTATTTGTGCTATTTTATATGACCAAAATGCTTTGCGTATACTTATCCCAAACTCCCACCCCTTCAGAAAACGAATTAGAACTCACCATAAATACGGGTATAAACAACCACATTTAAACCCTTTAAAGATGAATGATCACGTTGCCCTGATCTAAACCCCCATAAACTAACACACAATAAAAACTTATTGGAAATAACTGCTTTTTTACACAGTCCAGGCCCGCACTGTTGAACACTTTTCAAAAATCTATCATTCTTAACTACAACATCAGTCCCTTTAAACAAACACTATGATGACCCCCTGGCACTTTTAAATCATAAAGCACCCTTCCCTGCATTTTTCTTACTGAGACCTGGCTTAAGGGGACACAGTTGATATCTCCCACACCAGGATAACAGCAATCCACAACTGCGACCTACCAAGTTGCGGGGGGTACGCAATTTTCTCTAACCCACTATTTTTATTAGCACTAAATTTTTTTAGTGATGAATAGGGGAATAATTTTTTCTAATTTTACTGTAAAAAAACCTCAAAGGGCCCTTTAACAATCGGTGCCATATACCGGAACCCCACCAAACATCCCCAAAATTCATTTGGAATCTAAAAACACTATAACAAACAGAAAATAAAACATCACCTTCTCTTAGCTGGAGACTTTAATTCAACCCTTGCCTACCGAGATCGACAATTTATTTCATCAACAATTGAACAACCACTTCTCATCCAAAAATAAATAAAAAAACCAGACTGGATAAGTGCAAAACCCAAAAAGCCCCAAAATTGGACCAATAACTGCCCCCCCTTTAAAAAAAAGGGATAAACACAGAAACACTACTGACCCCTACCCACCTTTCCCCTTTAAAAACATTAGTAAGCCACCCCTCGAAACAAACAAAGTTTATTTAGACTCCATGACGGGGCCTAATAAGGGGGAAATTTTACAGCAGACCCGGGGACTTGACTGGCCTACAGAAATTTCTAATGCCCAAAGGTATTTACGATTGGGGCAGCATTTCTTTAACAAAATAAAATTCTTATACAAAAAACATTTTCCTATAAAAAAAAACAGATCACGAAAACGGCTTTTTGCCAGGCTAACGCAGCTTCTGAAAACCATTGATAAGAAACACCAAATGAAAAGCAATAAATGGCTTTTAACGAAGATTTCAAACAATATTCAACAGTCTCACAATTATAAAAAAAAGCCAAAAACTGTAACCCAGCAGATTCATGAACAAGAGGGAAAAAAAAAAAGACCCGGAAAAAAACTTTCCGATTCGGGACCCACAAACTGAAAAAAAAAAACAAGAATTGTTTAAAAAAACCTCATGAACACCACGCACCCCACTGATACGCAACAGAAAAACCCCTTTTTCCAAACTAGGATCTAATCCGCCAGTAAATCCCAGTCCCAATGCCCGTCCCGGGGGAAACCTAGAGGGGAAATTTTCCCCAAAATTCCCTTCTATCTTGTCCCAAACGGGGCCATGGAATCACGCGTCAAAAAGTCACTTAAAATGATCGGGGAATCTGTTCACGTCCCCACCATTATTGTAAAAGCGAGCGGCCATGTCCTTTCGCATGGCTATTCTTTATTTTTTAACAGTCACTAGAAATTTAGCACTTTCCGACACTATAAGACAGAAGGGTTTTACCCCAAATACAGACGTAAAAAATATAGGCCATAAAAAATTTCCTTTTGCTATCCAAAATCTTCGAGAAACTCGTGCACGGTGACTATTCATTTAAATTTAAAAAACATACTAAACCCCCTGCCATTTGGATTAGGAAAAAATAAAGACTAATGATGCATTATAAAAGCGATGCTTTCACGCATGGAAAATAAGGAATATCGGAGGAATTTTTTTTTTGCCCAAGAAAAGCGTTTGGCCAGTAGCCCACGGCATCCTACCCCACAAACTTGACAACTATGGATAAGAGGACATGCGCTTGCTTTTTTAACCCTACCTTTCTAATAGGTTCAGTATGTCACCTTAAAAACCATTCATAAATGGCCCACTTGTATGGAGTTCCGCAGGGAAGTGTCTTGGACCCTGTTTTCCCTCATTTACTCAAGATTTCCCAAACAACCCAAAACCCTGAAAAACCCTTCTCTTTGTGAGACGACTTATGTATCTCCCCCCCTTAAACTTGCCACCTCAAAAACCATTGTTAAACGGTGCTGTCAAAATACGACTTGAATGAAGCAATAAAATTTCACTTTAAAATGGCAAAAACCTACACATATGTTTTGGGAGGAGGCAGGTGTTGCGCAATTAACTTAAGATCGCAAAACTATTTGCCGACATTTTGAGGGCAAAAATTTCCCTTTGGCCTTACCTGGCAAAAACCTAAATTTCGCACCCATACCAAACATAACAAAAAAGTATCCAAAACGGTGGGGTCCTCTCCAAAAACGAGCTAAGTGCCGCAAATTTCCCCTTTAACTTACTATTCATTTATTTCCTACATCACCATGCTATCTGTGTTGGGGTTCAAATGCGCAAAACTAAAGCCAAAAATAACCAAAAAAAACCCCAGTAAGAAAACACTAAAACCTCCCTGGCAAACCCCCCCCCCCTTCGATCTAAACTTACTCCCCGTTCAGAACATCCCACTTACTATGTGCAATTAATCTAAGGACCTTAAATTCCAATATTAACCTTTTTTTAAAAAGCTTTTTTGATGTTGTGACGGTCCAGGCATAACACCAGACACAAGATCTGTAGACATTCCGTTTTTTCGATAATGTTTTGAAAAAAAACAAGTTTCCTTGATCAACAATAAAAAAAAAAAAATTTTCGCGGTTTTTTTTCATTTATAATTAATAAAAAAAAACTTACACTCTTTTAAAAAAAATGTCTTTCATAATTCAAAGTTTTTTCATAAAAACTTTAAAAAAATTCCGTTGGTGTCATTCAGTGTCAAACAATAATACAAAAAATACTTCCCCTCAGAACATTCTTTATTACATGGGGTTAGGAATTAATAAATTGGGAAATTGAAAAGTTTACAGCTCAAAAGTCAGCATCAAACTTGTTAAAAAAATAAAAATCCTCAAGGGAGAAAGTTTGAACGATCAGAAATGCAGTTTCAGGAATATTTTCAAATTAACACTTTCTTTTAACAAAGTTTAGGATTGTATCATTTTTTGAAGTTTCATTATAATTTTTTTGGTGTAAGAAGAACATTTTGTTATTAAATATAAAAAAATTCACTTTTTTATTCAATAAAATTTGGAAATCGGAAAAAATTTGTAAGCAATAAGAGGGCGAAAATTGTTTTCAGGAGTAACCCCAGGGGTGACAGTTTGAAGCCCATCAAAGATAATTCTCCCTTATGGCGTTAAAAAATGTTCAGTTCCTTAAACCCTTATTTTAATATTGACAAATTCCCCCCCCCCCTTCCTCACAACACACAAAAGTTTAAAGTGAACTTTCAAAGGTTTATTTGCATCAGGCAATGAAAACGTTCCCCAAAGAAACTTGAATTTATTTTTTTTTTATTACATTGAATGGGCAACGTAAAAGCTATTTAAAAATGAAAACAAGCCCCCTTGGGGATCATAATCTTTGGT
>NC_069498.1:17417627-17479146 GCF_026875155.1 Cherax quadricarinatus
TTTTGGGGGGCAATAATGAAGGGGAACGGAAAAAGTGAGCAATAATGTAAGTGGTAAGAGACGTGCGAAAAAATTAAGGGGTAATGAGACAGTGCAGAATAATGTAAGTGGAAACTGAGACGTGCAGCAAAAAAAAGGGGTAACTGAGACAGTGCAACAATGTAAGTGGTAACTGAGACAGTGCAGCAATAATGTAAGTGGTAACTGAGACAGTGCAGCAATAATGTAAGTGGTAACTGAGACAGTGCAGCAATAATGTAAGTGGTAACTGAGACAGTGCAGCAATAATGTAAGTGGTAACTGAGACAGTGCAGCAATAATGTAAGTGGTAACTGAGACAGTGCAGCAATAATGTAAGTGGTAACTGAGACAGTGCAGCAATAATGTAAGTGGTAACTGAGACAGTGCAGCAATAAGCAGTGAATTTCTGTATTAGCGGCTTAGTTGATGAGTTAATTGGAAATGTTATTCAGCCTCAGCTGACGTATTCTGGGTAAAATATTTTGTCATTATTTTATTCATAAATGATTTTAGCTTGACGACTGTTATTTGCAGCTTTCAAAGCCTAAAATATATATTGAATAGTCATTTAGAATTCTTTATCAACAAATAAAAGAATTTATAGGAATATTTTGCAATGAAAATTCAGCCACATTTCAACTTCACGAAAAGAGATGTTAAGCTTAAAAAAAATTAGATTTTTAATTATATACTTCTAGTGAAGTAAGAACAGCTCTACCCGCAAAGGTTATCAATTAATCATCATTATCGTCGTACTTAATAAAGTTGTGGAATATCGTGTGGACGGGAAAGTTACGTTGTTCACTACTTGAAGTTTTCGTAAACATTGTAAACATTTAGTGAATTGTTTATTTTAATAGAGTAGCAAAGGACATATTTTTCTAGCATTCACAAACACCAACGATGATAAACCAAAGAAATGGTATAAAATACCGACACAATGGCAATATAAACACAAATGCAGTATAATGTATCCTTTATGACTACGTTTCGCCCACACAGTGGCTTTTTCAAGTCACAAACAGAACTACCTGGGTTAAAGGAACGCGAGTATTTATAGTCCGGCTGAGGTCAGGTGAAGAATGCTGCATCTGATGATGTACCGAGTTGGGTTGTAGAGTCTAAAAACTTGGGTAGCTGGAAAGGAGACTGGACAAGTTTGTGAGCAGACCTTCTACAGTGTTCTTATGTGGGATAGCGATGAAGAAGTTTCTTGGCAAGTGGTTCAGCTATGTTATAGAAGCCACTATTCTGGTTGAAGTTGTCGGATATAGAAATAAGTGATGATTCCAGGATTCTTCGGTATTGGGTGTTGTCTTCTGTGGCGATAAGTCTTGAGTTTCTGTAGTTTATCAAGTGGTTGTGTGAATTACGGTGTTGTACGCAGGCATTCCTTGTGTCGTCAGACCTGCTTGCGTATTGGTGTTCTGAAATACGTGTTTGGAGGTCCCTTGATGTTTCGCCCACGTATAACTTGTTGCAGTCATTACAAGGATTATGTATACCCCTGCAGAGGATGGAGGCTTGTCCTGCCTACTACTGGTGATGTCCTTGATGGTCGTGGTTGTGGAGGTAGATACTTGGAATGATGTTTGGCAAAGATGTTGGAAACATGTTTGGCAATGGAGTTGGTGGGAAGGACTATGTATCTCTTCTCGGCAGTGTCTTCTCTGGGTGTGTTGAAGATGTTTAGTGCTCGCCGTCCCGCGTCTCTGATGAAGGACGAAGGATAGTGGGTTTGGAAAATACCTATTCAATTATAGTGCATTCTTCCTCAAGGAACTCGTTGCTGCAGATTCGAGTGCACGCAGGAAAAGGGCCTAAAATTCCCACCACTTTTTGGTTTTTGGGGGTGTCGTGGTAAATAGTAGAAGGGGGAGAAGAAGGGTTTTGGGGTTTGGTGGGTTTTTCAAATAGATTTTAAAACGAATTTCGTTGCACTTTGAAAGGGGTAAAACCCTCAAGGAAAGGAAGAGTTTGTCGCCCTTTTTTCAAGTGGAACGGGTTTAAAAGGCTCACCGGTTGAGCTTGTTTTGGGAGAGCTTAAAACTTGAAAGCTTTTTAGGAGTTAAGGAGAATGTCGTCAACATAACGGACCCCGGTGACAGACGAAGGAAAAATGGCTCCGTTATGTTGACGACATTCCCTCATAACTCCTAAACGCTTCAACTTTCAAGCTCCCCCAAGACAAGCTCAACCAGGTCACCTTCAATCCAGTTCCACCTTGAAAAAAGAGGTGGGACACCCCTTTTCCTTTCCTTGATTTCTACTCTGCAAAGCTGACAAAAACTTCGTTTTTTAAAATCTATCGAAAACCCACCAACCAAAACGATCTTCTCCACTTTTACTCTCACCCCCGAACACCAAAACCAAAAGTGGTGTAATTTTAAAAAGGGTTTTTCCTGCGTGCACTCAAATCTGCAGCAACGAGTTCCCTTAGGAAGAATTCACAAAAATTTAACAGTATTTTCCCCAAAATCCACTATCCTCGTCATTTCAAACAGAGACTGCAGACGGCGAGCACTAAACTCTTTTAAAACACCCAAAAGGGAAAACCAAATGCCGAGAAAGATAAAAGTCCTTTCCCCCCAACTCCATTTTCCAAACATTTTTTTTCCAAAATCTTTGCCAAAACACATTCCCAAATATCAAACCCCCACAACCACGACCATCAAGGACATCACCAGTAGGGAAAGGGAGGCCCCAAACCCCCATCCTTTTGCAGGGGGATACATAATCCCTTGTAAAGAAAGCAACAAGTTATACGTGGGGGGAAACTTTAAGGGGGCCTCCAAACACTATTTCAGAACACCAATACGCCAAAACAGGTCTGACGACACAAGGAATGCCTGCGTACAACACCGAATTTACACAACCACTTGATAAACTACAAAAAACTCAAGACTTTCGCCACGAAGACAACACCCCAAAACCGAAGAATCCTGGAATCATCACTTATTTCTATAACCGACAAATTCAAAACCCAAAAAGTGGGGTTCTAAAACAAAGCTGAACCAAATTGCCAAGGAAAATTCTTCAAACGCTATCCCCCATAAGAACACGTAGAAGGTCTGCTCCCCCAAAATTGTCCAGTCTCCTTTCCAAAGCTACCCAATTTTTTGAACTCTACAAACCCCAACTCGGGACATCATCAGATTTTAGCATTCTTCACCTGACCTCAGCCCGGGCTATAAATAATCGCGTTCCTTTTAAACCCCCGGTTTGTTCTGTTGTGGGGGCTTTTAAAAAACCCACTTGTGGGCGAAACGTAGTCATAAAGGATCACATTATACTGCATTTGGTTTATATTGCCAAACCCTCGATGATAAACCAAAGAACCAGAAAAACCAAAGAAACGAAAAAAACCCCATTTTCGGGCATTTTGATCCATCCTAAAGACAAAAGAGGCATAATTTCAGTGTAAATCCTCACATTTTTAGATGGTTTCAGTCTTGCAGACATGTAAGTTATGTTGCAGAAGGAATATACTGGCATGCTCCCTCGCCTGTGTTTGGGAGATGGAGATAGATGGGTTGTGTACGTGGTAGATGTTGGTTGCTGTGACCATGAGGAGGCTCCTACTGGAGCTTCCTTCAAAAGGTAAACTATGGAATGTATTGAAAGCATATCGCTTGCGCAGCAACTGGTTTCTGTCTGATATTGGAGACGTTAAAACTGGATAGTCGAGAAGGGAAAAGTGAGATAGAGAGCAACTAGGTAAGTAGGTCTTCCATTATCCAACCTTTAAACATTTTGAAATTTCACTCCCTAATACTGTATATATCAGTAGATCAACGTAAACAAAGTCAAGAGTTTCTTGTACATTATAATAATGTTAACTGTCAGTTTTATGTGGTAACTCTTCCTCTTGGCTAGTATAAAAATATTTGTTTTTCTGATTAAAATAAGTGTAACAACTTTTAATTTTTAGTAACTTCGAAATTTTTATTCCAAAAGTTACTCTAGTTTATAATGCATTACCAGTTACATAACATATTAGTGCTCTGCCTTTGTCACATAAGAGGTTTCTCAGAAAGCAAAATATTAGTTATAAAAACTTAGGCTCTTTGGGTCCTTAAAGAATTAAACCCCAGATTAATTAACACTTGCCCCCATGCTCCCAGTGTCCTTGATCCTATTGGAAAGAACTGATCTGGGTCCTCCTGAAACTTCCTGAATCACCGCGTTCACCTTAAAAAGTATAGTAGGAAGGATACAGCTATTGCAGACACTTGCGTGTAGTCCCACTCAGTCTCCTTTCTATCTTTCCAGAATTGAGTGATGATTCTATTCAGGTATTTCTGGTTGCCATTGGGCCTCAGTTACTGAGGTACTTGTTATGCTGGACAATACTGGCGAGACTAGCCTTGATATAATTAAACTAGTCGCGTCTGACATACTTCTTTTCTGGTATAACGTAAGTGACCATAGAACCTAAACTGACCAGCTGACAAATTGTCAAAGATACACTTGTATAGGGTGATAATAGAGGCCACTAGAGAAAGAGTTAAACCAATTCGAATGGCCTGAGATTTGAAGAGAGTGCCTAGAAGGAATTAGGGACAACCAAAAGGAAATCTTCAGCATGTGATGTCTCTCTGCTAGGAGGCCAACTGTATCCTTTATCATAGGCATTATCAAGTAGTCTTTATGAAATTTTTCCCCACAATGGGTATTTTACACTGGAACTATTTATGTTCTCAGGGAAGGGCTGGACTACAAATATATCACACAGCACTGCTGCTTAAATGAAGTTTTCGTTGAGAGTTCGTACCAGTCCTCTCACGCGTTCTAAAACTATCTCCTGCACTAGATTACCTTTATCTCATAGATAATTTATTAAGATATAATATAAAAGTTTCATTCCTCATAAGGGTTCACAAATGTAATGTATACTAACACTGCAGGTATTATTTTGTTTTCCTTAAATATATTAGATAAATAATAAAAGCAGCAGTGAGCGTTACCTCAACCAAAACTAAGCAGGTTCCTACAATAAGCAAGATTTTCTCCTCTACTGTTGGTGATTTCTATCCCACAAACAATCCACATCTCATCTTCTTCACTTATCACATTTAAATTTAAATAATAACTCTCATATTTTCTACTTTTCTTGGCAATCCAGTGTTACCAGGGATGAGAATCAGATGATACGAGACTACCTGCAACAACCTGTGTATATTGATGGTGTGGTGGAAGTCTAACAGTGGTCGCTCTAACTTTATTATAGGTAGCACAGAGAGGGAGAGAGGAGGGAGGGGGAAAGAGGGAGGGGAGGAGATGAGGGAGGGGGGAAGATGAGGAGGGAGGAATGAGGGAGCGGGGAGATGAGGGAGCGGGGGAGATGAGGGAGCGGGGAGAGTGAGGGAGCGGGAGAGATGAGGGAGCGGGAGAGATGAGGAGCGGGAGAGATGAGGGAGACGGGGAGATGATGGAGCGGGGAGAGATGAGGGAGCGGGGGATTAGGGATCGGGGTGAGATGAGGAGCGGGAGAGATGAGGTGACGGAGAAGATGGAGGGAGGAGAGGAAAGTAAGCGTACATAGTAATAATTATCTGCAGAGAAATGATTTTAAACAGGAAGTGATTTTCATTCTCGTTATAGAAAAACAAGTATCAAAGTAATTAATATAATCAAAACAATCACATTCGATAGGTATAAATACATTATCAAATTAAACAAATCTTTTCTCATAACATTATAACTGTAGTTTATCAGAATCGAGAATTAATCGGAGTGTTAATTAAGGTTGTAAAACAAAAAACGTAAATATAGGTAGTCGACCTCAGGGTTTTTGTCAATGTTCAACTATATATTAAGAAATCTAAATAAGAACTCAGGTAATATATAGTTTGAAGTAACTGGTGGTCAGATTTTTTTAGTCTTTCTCAGACCAATAAACAACGTTGGATCTACAGCCAGAGTTGTCAGGACGGACTTGGAATATGCCATTTGGTCCAGTTGGTCACTGCTGCCACCATGGTCCAGTTGGTTACTGCTGCCACCATGGTCCAGTTGGTTACTGCTGCCACCATGGTCCAGTTGGTCACTGCTGCCACCATGGTCCAGTTGGTCACTGCTGCCACCATGGTCCAGTTGGTTACTGCTGCCACCATGGTCCAGTTGGTTACTGCTGCCACCATGGTCCAGTTGGTTACTGCTGCCACCATGGTCCAGTTGGTTACTGCTGCCACCATGGTCCAGTTGGTTACTGCTGCCACCATGGTCCAGTTGGTTACTGCTGCCACCATGGTCCAGTTGACCACTGCTGCCACCATGGTCCAGTTGGCCACTGCTGCCACCATGGTCCAGTTGGCCACTGCTGCCACCATGGTCCAGTTGGCCACTGCTGCCACCATGGTCCAGTTGGCCACTGCTGCCACCATGGTCCAGTTGGCCACTGCTGCCACCATGGTCCAGTTGGCCACTGCTGCCACCATGGTCCAGTTGGCCACTGCTTCCACCATGGTCCAGTTGGCGCACTGCTTGCCTACCATGGTCCAGTTGGCCACTGCTGCCACCATGGTCCAGTTGGCCTCTGCTGCACCACCATGGTCCAGTTGGCCACTGCTGCCACCATGGTCCAGTTGGCCACTGCTGCCACCATGGTCCAGTTCACTGTTGTGAGCTGTATCATGTTCACTGTTATGAACTGTACGATGTTCACTGTTGTGAACTGTACCATGTTCATTGTTGAGAACTGTACCATGTTCACTGTTGAGAACTGTACGATGTTCACTGTTGAGAACTGTACGATGTTCACTGTTGTGAGCTGTATCATGTTCACTGTTGATAACTGTACCATGTTCACTGTTGTGAACTGTACGATGTTCACTGTTGTGAACTGTACGATGTTCACTGTTGTGAACTGTACGATGTTCACTGTTGTGAACTGTACGATGTTCACTGTTGTGAACTGTACCATGTTCACTGTTGTGAACTGTACCATGTTCACTGTTGTGAACTGTACCATGTTCACTGTTGAGAACTGTAACATGTTCACTGTTGTGAACTGTAACATGTTCACTTTCGTGAACTGTAACATGTTCACTGTTGTAAACTGTACCATGTTCACTGTTGTGAACTGTATCATGTTCACTGTTGTGAACTGTAACATGTTCACTGTTGTGAACTGTAACATGTTCACTGTTGCGAACTGTACCATGTTCACTGTTGCGAACTGTACCATGTTCACTGTTGTGAACTGTATCATGTTCACTGTTGTGAACTGTATCATGTTCACTGTTGTGAACTGTAACATGTTCACTGTTGCGAACTGTACCATGTTCACTGTTGCGAACTGTACCATGTTCACTGTTGCGAACTGTACCATGTTCACTGTTGCGAACTGTACCATGTTCACTGTTGCGAACTGTACCATGTTCACTGTTGCGAACTGTACCATGTTCACTGTTGCGAACTGTACCATGTTCACTGTTGCGAACTGTACCATGTTCACTGTTGAGAAGTGTACCATGTTCACTGTTGAGAAGTGTACCATGTTCACTGTTGAGAAGTGTACCATGTTCACTGTTGAGAAGTGTACCATGTTTCACTGTTGAGAAGTGTACCATGTTCACTGTTGAGAAGTGTACCATGTTCACTGTTGAGAAGTGTACCATGTTCACTGTTGAGAAGTGTACCATGTTCACTGTTGAGAAGTGTACCATGTTCACTGTTGAGAAGTGTACCATGTTCACTGTTGAGAAGTGTACCATGTTCACTGTTGAGAAGTGTACCATGTTCACTGTTGAGAAGTGTACCATGTTCACTGTTGAGAAGTGTACCATGTTCACTGTTGAGAAGTGTACCATGTTCACTGTTGAGAAGTGTACCATGTTCACTGTTGAGAAGTGTACCATGTTCACTGTTGAGAAGTGTACCATGTTCACTGTTGAGAGTGTACCATGTTCACTGTTGAGAAGTGTACCATGTTCACTGTTGAGAGTGTACCATGTTCACTGTTGAGAAGTGTACCATGTTCACTGTTGAGAAGTGTACCATGTTCACTGTTGAGAAGTGTACCATGTTCACTGTTGAGAAGTGTACCATGTTCACTGTTGAGAAGTGTACCATGTTCACTGTTGAGAAGTGTACCATGTTCACTGTTGAGAAGTGTACCATGTTCACTGTTGAGAAGTGTACCATGTTCACTGTTGAGAAGTGTACCATGTTCACTGTTGAGAACTGTACGATATTCACTGGCGACGCAAACTTCACCTAAACATTAACATTAAGTATTCTTTATGAGATAAATATTAAGATAAAAGAAATAACATTGTGTGCCGCACCATTTAAGGAATAATACATAATAACATTTAAGGAATAATACATGATAACATTTAAGGAATAATACATGATAACATTTAAGGAATAATACATGATAACATTTAAGGAATAATACATGATAACATTTAAGGAATAATACATGATAACATTTATGGAATAATACATGATAACATTTAAGGAATAATACATGATAACATTTAAGGAATAATACATGATAACATTTAAGGAATAATACATGATAACATTTAAGGAATAATACATGATAATATTTAAGGAATAATACATGATACATTTAAGGAATAATACATGATAACATTTAAGGAATAATACATGATAACATTTAAGGAATAATACATGATAACATTTAAACATCGCGGTAAATAACAATACAACAATAATTTTATAAAATTTGCTGACATTGACTCATCACAGAACATGACAACGTAACACAGAATCTCAGTAAGTCAGACGTACTGACCAGTGTACAAGATAACATAGAATCTCAGTAAGTCAGACGTACTGACCAGTGTACAAGATAACATAGAATCTCAGTAAGTCAGACGTACTGACCAGTGTACAAGATAACATAGAATCTCAGTAAGTCAGACGTACTGACCAGTGTACAACATAACATAGAATCTCAGTAAGTCAGACGTACTGACCAGTGTACAAGAGACACCACCTTAAAATTCTAGTTTAATTTTAAATCCCAAAATTTTAGTTTTTTTCACCTCATAACGATTGTTTTGTGTGTGGTGGTGAAAATTTTCTTATAATCCTGAAGTGGGTTAGGGAAGTAAAAATGTTAGAATAGAGAAAATCTTGCTCAATTTTTTTAATAAAGATTTCTAGAAATACTATCTTCCATAAGATAATTTTGATAGTGTCTTCTTTACCTTACACACAAGTGTCTCAAACTAGTCACTTTCCACACCTTTCACAATGAATGTCTCGAAAATCCCGAAAAGCAACGTTCTCCATCAGAATATTGAAATGCATCAAGTTACTGAATTCCCTAATATTGTTCAAGCTTGATTTTTTCTGCCTCCAACTTCTCGATTCTATGTTGTAAAGACAAACATAATTTTAATAACCGTTAGGGAGAGTGTGTATATGAAGGGGATAAATTCGTGTGTGGCACAGGGACCACCTGCGTGTGCTCAACTATTTGTACTCGCCTATTTGTGGCTGCAGGAGTCTAGTCATAGCCCCTGCCCCCGCCTCTACACTGATTGCTACTAGGGCCTCTCTCTCCCTGCTCCGTGAGCTTTATCAAACCTCGACTTGAAACTATGTATGGTTCCCGCCTCCACTACATCACTTTCTAGGATATTCCACGGCCTGACTACTCTATGACTGAAGAAATACTTCCTAATATCCCTTTGATTTATCTGAGTCATCAACTTCCAATTGTGACCTCTTGTTTCTGTGTCCTATCTTCGGAACATCCCGTCTTTGTCCACCTTGTCTACTCCGCGCAGTAATTTATATATCGTTATCATGTCTCCCCTGACCCTCCTGTCCTCCAGTGTCGTCAGGCTGATTTCCCTTAACCTATCTTCGTAGGACAATCCCCTTACCTCTGGGATTAGTCTTGTTGCAAACCTTTGCACTTTCTCTAATTTCTTAACGTGCTTGACCAGGTGTGGATTCCAAACTGGCGCTGTATACTCCAGGATGGGCCTGACGTAAATGGTGTACAGAGTCTTGAACGATTCCTTGCTGAGGTATCGGAACGCTATCCTTAGGTTTGCCAGACGCCCGTATGCTGCAGCAGTAATCTGACTGATGTGCGCCTCAGGATATGTGCTAGGTGTTATACTCACCCCCAGATCTTTTTCCTTGAGTGAGGTCTGCAGTCTTTGGCCACCTAGACTATACTGAGTCTGCGGTCTTCTTTGCCCTTCCCCAATCTTCATGACTTTGCATTTGGCAGAGTTAAACTCAAGGAGCCAGTTGCTGGACCAGGCTTGTAGCCTGTCCAGGTCTCTCTGTAGTCCTAACTGATCCTCGACCGATTTGTTTCTCCTCAATACCTTCACATCATCTGCAACAAGGACACTTCTGAGTCTATCCCTTCCATTATGTCATTCACATATACGAAAAACAGCACAGGTCCTAGGACTGACCCCTGTGGAACCCCGCCTGTCACAGGTGCCCACTCTGACACCTCGTCACGTACCATGACTCGTTGTTGCCTCCCTGTCAGGTATTCTCTGATCCATTGCAGTGCCTTTCCTGATGTGTGCCTGATCCTCTAGCTTTTGCAGTAACCTCTTGTGAGCAACTGTGTCGAAGGCTTTCTTGCAGTTTAAGAAAATGCAGTCTATCCACCCCTCTCTCCCTTTTCTTCTGTTACCTTGCCATAAAACTCCATTAGGTGTGTGACACAAGATTTTCCTTACCTGAGACCGTGCTGGTTGTCGATTATACACTTGTTTGTTTCCAGGTGCTCCACCACTCTCCTCCTGATGATGTTCTCCATGACTTTGCATACTATACACGTTAGTGACACAGGTCTGTAGTTTAATGCCTCATGTCTGTATCCTTTTTTAAAAATTGGGACTACATTTGCCATCTTCCATACCTCGGGGAGTTGCCCAGTTTCAGTGGATGTGTTGAAGAACTTTGTTAGTGGTACACACAGCATCTCTGCACCCTCTCTAATCTCTAAGGACCCATGGAGAGATGTCTGGTCTCACCGCCTTTGAGGTGTCAAGTTCACATAGCAGCTTCTTCACCTCCTCCTTGGTTATGTGTACCTCATCCAGCACTTGCTGGTGTACCCCCCTGTTCGGATTTCCTGGAGTCCTACTGGTTTCCACCGTAAATAATTCTTTAAATCTCGTGTTGAGCTCCTCACAAACCTCTCGGTCGTTTCTTGTGAACTCCCCATCATTCTTCGTCAGTCTGATTACCTGGTCCTTGACTGTTGTTTTCCTACTGATGTGGTTATACAACAGCTTCGGGTCAGACTTGACTTTCGATGCTATGTCATTTTCATATTGTCGCTGAGCCTCCCTTCTTATCTTTGCATATTCGTTTCTGTCTCTTCGGCTAATCTCTCTATTTTCCTGAGTTCTTTGTCTTCTGTACCTTTTCCATTCTCTAGTACACCTAGTTTTTGCCTCCCTACACCTTAGGGTGAACCAAGGACTCGTTCTGGTCTTCCCATTATTTCTGTTTCCCTTGGGAACAAACCTCTCTACTGCCTCCTTGCATTTTGTTGCCACGTAGTCCATCATTTCCTGTACTGGTTTTCCTGTCAGTTCCTGTGTGTGTGTGTGTGTGTGTGTGTGTGTGTGTGTGTTAGTTACCATTTTGTCCTAGGCACATGTCGATTAGACACTAGGCCTGTTGTGAGAGTTTGTGTGTATAGTATGTGTGTGTGTGTGTGTGTGTATTTGTGATTTCATTGATAGTGTAAGAGGCTATGAGTGTGTTTTAAATATATGTGCGTGTGTGTGTGCACGTGAGTGTGCGCGTGTGTACGTTGTTTTGTGTGTTTATGAATGATGGTGAATCCGCTATTACGTTTGCGAAAATGCACAAACAAATGTGAAAATGAGCGTATGTGTAAGTTTATTTAGGTGCATTTACATATAAATACACCAACATAAATTATCATACATAGTAACGTATGTGTGAATTACCCAGAATGGCACAAAAAAGTCAAAGTGACTTATTTCCATTGTGCGCGGCGCTTGTGATTGCTCGTCTCACAAACACGTAAGACAAATAACCAAATAAAACTAAAAAGTTCAACACTATTACAGTTCTGGTGGAGGTGGACAGACAGATAAACACACGAACAATCATCAAAACACAATAAAACATTCATAAACACACTTAAGCTGCTGATTATTACAAAAAATATTATATTATATTTAATGCAGACGAATCGTTTGACTTAAATAGAACTCCCAAATTTTCACTCAGTGGCCAGTCCTTGGTGGCCGAACTGGACGGTAGCTTGGCTGCGTCTGGCTGACCTACGGTCCAGGCTGTCTTGGTGGTGGAATTACAGGACGCAGATTTCTGTGTGTCCCCTCCTGTAAGTCCACCTACCTGGACAGTCTCCACCAGCTAAACAAGGCCTCGTTCTCATCTGGCTAGATCACTGGGGGTGGCTGAGCTGACTCCGGGATACATAACCTGGGGAAGGCTGAGACTGGAAGATATCCTAAGGGAAGTGAGAAAGGGGAGACATCCGGGGGCCCACGGATGGATTCCTGGACACATGGACCTGGGAAAGGCAGGGATACCCTGGGGAAGTGGGAAAGGGAGAATATCTGAGGGGACATAGATGGACTCCTGGACACATGGACCTGGGAACGACGGGGACGCTGGTTGTTGAGGCAGACCTTGGGGAAGTGGGGAAGGGAGAATATCTGAGGGGACACAGATGGACTCTTGGACACATGGACCTGGGAAAGGCGAGGATACCTCGGGGAAGTGGGAAAGGGAGAATATCTGAAGGCGGACAGGTGGACTCCTGGACACATGGACCTGGGAAAGACCGGGACGCTGGTTGTTGCGGCAGACCTTGGGGAAGTGGGGAAGGGAGAATATCCGAGGGGACACAGATGGACTCCTGGACACATGAACCTGAGGAAAGCATCAAAACTACAGTAAGTGGATGGATGGACCTTAAAGACGAACCACTGGCCTCCACGCGGCAGGGTGAGATAACTCTGAGGCTGGCAGCGGTCGCAAACAGTTAAATAATAATAATGACAATTTCAATTTCAGTATTTTGTATGTCATTGTCATACCCCCCTTATCTCTCCTGACCTCCAGTGTTCCAGTGTCGTCAGGTGGATTTCCCTTAACCTCTCCGGGACCAGTCTTTCTGTGTTTGTGTGTGTGTGTGTGTGTGTACTCACGTTGTGGTTTCAGGGGTCGAGTCACAGCTCCTGGCCCCGCCTCTTCATTGGTCGCTACTGGGTCACTTTTCCTGCTCCATGAGCTTATAACTATGTATGGTTCTGGTCTCCACTTCGTGACAACTCTGAGTCTTCAGCTTCCAACTTTGTCCCCTTGTTGCCGTGTCCCATCTCTGGAAAATCCTGTCTCTGTTCACCTTGTCACTTCCTCTCAGAGGAATTGACCAGTGTGCAGGAGACACTACCTTTATTCTAGTTTCATTTTAAATCCCATAACGCTAGTTTTTTTTTTTATCTCATAACGTTATCATCCCATGCCGTTATCATATCAGCCGTATCTTTGTCCCCCAGTGTCGTCAGGTCGATTTTCCTTAACCTCTCCGGGACTAGTCTTGTCTAGTTTCCTTACGTGCTTGGCTAACGTTCCTGGTGTTCAGGATCCTGAACGATTCCTTGTTGAAATGTCGGAATGCTGTTTGCTAGGCGTCCGTATGTTGCAGCAGTTATTTGGTTGATGTGCGCCTCAGGAGATGTGCCCGGTGTTATACTCACCCCAAGACACGTTTCCTTGATTGAGGTTTGTAGTATCTAGTCCCCTAGCCTGTACTCCGTCTGAGGTCTTCTTTGCCCTTCCCCAATCTTCATGACTTTGTACTTGGTGGGGCTGAGCTCCAGGAGCCAGTTGCGGGACCAGGCCTGCAGCCTTTTAAGATCCCTTTGTAGTTCTGCCTGGACCTCGTCCAATTGAATTCTTCTCATCAACTTCACCTTATCTGCAAACAGGGACACGTCTGAGTCTATTCCTTCCGTCATGTCGTTCACAAATACAGAAACAGCACCAGACCTAGGACTGACCCCTGTGGGACCCCGCTCGTCCCAGGCGCCCACTCTGACACCTCGCCACGTACCATGACTCGCTGTTGTCTTCCTGACAGGTATTCCTTGATCCATTGCAGTGCCTTCCCTGTTATCCCTCCCTGGTCCTCCAGGTTTTACACTGATCTCTTGGGTGGAACTGTGTCAAACGCCTTCTTCCAGTGTGTGTGTGTGTGTGTGCGCGTGTGTGCGTGCGCGTGTGTGCGTGCGCGTGTGTGCGTGCGCGTGTGTGCGTGCGCGTGTGTGCGTGCGCGTGTGTGCGTGCGCGTGTGCGCGTGCGCGTGTGTGCGTGCGCGTGTGTGCGTGCGCGTGTGTGCGTGCGCGTGTGTGCGTGCGCGTGTGCGCGTGCGCGTGTGTGCGTGTGTGCGTGCGCGTGCGTGCATGTGTGTGTGTGTGTGTGTGTGCGCGCGTGTACTCACCTATTTGTACTCACCTATTTGTGGTTGCAGGGGTCGAGTCACAGCTCCTGGCCCCGCCTCTTCGCTGATTGCTACTAGGTCCTCTCTCTCCCTGCCCCATGAGCTCTATCATACCTCGCCTTAAAACTATGTATGGTTCCTGCCTCCACCACATCACTTTCTAGGCTATTCCATGGCCTGACTACTCTATGACTGAAGAAATACTTCCTAACATCCCTTTGATTCATCTGAGTCTTCAACTTCCAATTGTGACCTCTTGTGTCTGTGTCCCATCTCTGGAACATCCCGTCTTTGTCCACCTCGTGTGTGTGTGTGTGTGTGTGTGTGTGTGTGTGTGTGTGTGTGTGTGTGTGTGTGTCTACATAAGAGCTTACTTTGTATATTATGCTATTGACCAAAATACAGTTGCAACACACGTCTTTAAGACCACAGGTGACATCACACAACATTATCTTAGACCCAGTTTTTGGGTAAATCTTTACCGTCTTTATGCATATTATAAGTTAATTTAACACTATATCTATCAAAATATTACCTAATTAAATACATTTGTTACTCTACTAACATGTCTCACATATCTTTCCGAAACCTATAAATCCACCCAAGTGCTGTTTTTATTAATATAAGTGTTCCTAACTTATGTATTTCGGTGTTTACACATGATTTGCATATTCCTTTCACTTTATGAATTCACAAACCTCTTTGTTAGGCATATTTTGTCTTTCCCATCTCTTCAACCATCATAATTCTGACATTCATTTTACCTGGTCGGTCAACAGTCATATTCCATTATAATTATTACTTTCTTTAAAGTTTTCCACTTTTCTTCTTTTATAAACATTACCAACAAAATCATGGACTATTCCTATACTTTATTACAACTGCGTCACACACTTCAACCTTAATTCATTGCAAATTTCCTATTTTTAACCTTCTTATTGCCTCATTTCTTTCATACTGACTGGCTGATTCTGCTGACAGCAGAGTTAGGTTGACAGCAGAGTCAGCCAGGCTGACAGCAGAGTCAGCCAGGCTGACAGCTGTACCACGGAACTGTGCTCTTCTTTATTATGAATTATTATGTAGACCACACAAGTTTTCTTCTGGTGTTTACTTTTCACTTTCATCTACACATACACATCACTACAAACACCATGCTACCAACACACACATATTCATACATGTGTAAACTTTCTCATAAACACATCTGCACTCTCTCACACGATTGTTTAAATTAAACAATATTATATAAATAGTGTGAGAGACTAAGAAAATTCTTGATTATATAATTTCAAATTTCTTAAGACAATTGGAATGAGGGTTACTTGAGAGACTTGTGGTTAATTAAGACAAAGAAAATATTCTTATAAATCCTCTTAATGAACACTTTGTTAAAGTAGAATTAATTATTAAATAATTCTCTCAGTTTTCACACATACACCTCTTTCAACTCTTCATTAATTACATAAAAACATTCACCACCACAGACGTAAAACAAAAACTTTCGGTGATGAAAATAAAAACTGTCAACTTGGATGATTCGATCTCTTGACAATAAATTATAATTTTGGTGGTGCCTGCCACAACCTGGCCAGTACGACGCCACAACCTGGCCAGTACTACTGTGTGTTGCCACAACCTGGCCAGTACGACTGTGTGTTGCCACAACCTGGCCAGTACGACTGTGTGTTAATGTCTCCCATACTGTTATGTACTGTGATGTGTGAATGTTAACATATATTGCACACTGAATGTTGTGGTGCACTATGTTGCAGAGATATATAGCACCAAGTCAGTAAGTAATGAAAAAGAGACAACTGTAGAAGAGAACTGTTGAATGAAGAAGTTTGTTTCACAGGTGAAAGTTTGTCTGCTAGTGTGAGTTTTTTCACCACCATCGTTGTGTTGTGATGTGTATAAAGTCTATCTGATACACCAGTGTTAATAACACTTTGTGTAACCTGTTTGATAAACATCTGATAGAAAACTTCTTGGCAGGATTCTTTTCTAAGGTTTTGCTGGAAGGATTCAAGTGGATAAGACTTGACGGCATTGTCACCAGAAGACTTTTTGTGGGAAGTCTTTGGTAGGTTTGTGTTGGAAATAGTGCTGGCAGGACTTTGTTGGTTAAAATCTTTAGGTAGCTGTTCCTTTGTTACGTATAAGATCAATCAAGTCAGCTGGTATTATAGTAACACATAAAACTCTATAGTAACACAAAAAAACAGCATAGCATATTAAACAGCATAATAATATATAAAACAATTAAATAACGTAAAACAGTAAAAAAACGCAGAAGACCAGTATAATACAAGAGAGATAAATCAAAATAACAACGTTGCAACATACAAGAACAGTACAGTAACACAGAAGACCAGTGCAGTAAAACAGAAGAACAGCACAATAACACAGAGGAACAGTACAGTAACACAGAAGAACAGCACAGTAACACAGAAGAACAGCACAGTAACACAGAAGAACAGTACAGTAACATAGATGAACAGAACAGTAACACAGAAGAACAGTACAGTAACATAGAAGAACAATATAGTAACACAGAAGAACAGAACAGTAACGCAGACGAACAGTAAGGTAGAAGTGGCTGTTTATGCAATATGGGGATAACTTTCTGGGATCGCCCAGCGACATAAATATATATAGTTGTTACAATGTTAACTCTGGTTAGTTAATGAACTGCTGTTTGGGATTTTTATTAATGTTAATTCCGGTGAATGAACACAAATAAGAACGCAAACACAAGCAGACGTGGGGTCACAAGGCTCCGAGAATCTTAGTGTTTTTAGGGAGTGCATTAGCTGCTAGCAGCAACCAGTGGTAGTGACAACGTCAGTGAACAACCCTACAAGTGATAACCAAACTTATTAGTAAAAAAAAGGCAATGGGTGCCAACTAGGCCACCTAACTGTGTGGCACCCATTGCCACACAGTTACAAATATACAAAGATCAAGACGAGTGTGAAAGAAGGTGTTCAAGAATTACGAGAGGTTGGTTAGCAAGTGAAATGGAGGGTAGCACACAGTGAGAGCGAAAAAGTTAATAAGTAAAGAGAGAAAAGAAAAAATATATAACTAGGGCAGGTGGCAGGAGTAGGCCTTCTTGAAGCAGTGACGTCATGACAGGTTGTCCCATTATAAATAAAAAGTGTAGCTTACCGAGTGTGAAGCGTATTCTACCAAAAGTGAAAAGTGAAAACACTTAAGGGGTGCAGGATGTATGAGCATAAGTGGATATAACTATCACGGGTGAAGGATTTTCAACAGTGTTAGAAGGCCTACGTGTACGACAACGGATCAGCAACTGGCAACTTGTTATCGCTCCACAGCCATGCAAGTCCTTCTCACTTATTGTGGTTGCATGTTGTCAGATTCTGATCTCTGCACACTGTTAGATACTGGTCACTCACTCCTGCAAGCTATTACGAGAATTAGAGTAGAAACAGCATAGATAAGGTGGAAACAGGTTTGATGAGTGCGTGAGGAGAGGGAGGTGCGTAGCTAGTGAGGATTAACTGTCAAACGCGCGCACGCACGCACGCACGCACGCACACACACACACACACACACACACACACACACACACACACACACACACACACACAACACACACACACACACACACACACACACACGCACACGCACACACACACACGCACACGCACACACGCACACGCGCGCACGCACGCAGAACTGTGTTAACGGTCCCTTCACAACCATACATACACCCACTTGACATCCTGTCCCACTCTCCATCACTTTGTCCACCCTCTAACCATCTCTCCCCCCCTCATAACTCCCCCAAACACACGAGCACACACACATACACACACACAACACCTCCACTGAGTGAGCACTAGAAATACGATAGAGACGCACATACACACATAGGGATGACCTGTATGGCATATAAGGATGACCTGGTATGTCATATAACCACGACTTGGTATGGCATATAAGTATGGCCTGGTATGGCATACAAGGATAACCTTGTATGGCATATAAGGATGACCTTGTACGGCATATAAGGATGACCTGGTAAGGCATGTAAGGATGACCTGGTATGGCATATAGGGATGACCTAGTATGGCATATAGGAATGACCTGCTATGGGGTATAAGGATGACCTCGTATGGGATATAAGGATGACCTGGTATGAGATATAAGGATGACCTGGTATGGGATATATGGATGACCCGGTACGGGATATAAGGATGACCTGGTATTGCATATAAGGATGACCTGGTATGGCACATAAGGATGACCTGGTATGTCATATAACGACGACCTGGTATGTCATATAAGGATGATTGGTACGACATGTAAGGATGACCTGGTATGGCATATAGGGATGACCTGGTATGGCATATAGGGATGACCTGCTATGGGATATAAGGATGACCTGCTATGGGATATAAGGATAACCTGGTATGGGATATAAGGATGTCCTGGTATGGGATATAAGGATGACCTGGTATGGGATATAAGGATGACCTGGTATGGGATATAAGGATGACCTGGTATGGGATATAAGGATGACCTGGTATGGGATATAAGGATGATCTGGTATGGGATATAAGGATGACCTGGTATGGGATATAAGGATGACCTGGTATGGGATGTAAGGATGACCTGGTATGGGATATAAGGATGACCTAGTATGGGATATAAGGATGACCTAGTATGGATAAGGAGACCTGGTGATAAGGATGACCTGGTATGGGATGTAAGGATGACCTGGTATGGGATATAAGGATGACCTGGTATGGGATATAAGGATGACCTAGTATGGGATATAAGGATGACCTGGTATGGGATATAAGGATGACCTGGTATGGGATATAAGGATGACCTAGTATGGGATATAAGGATGACCTAGTATGGGATATAAGGATGACCTGGTATGGGATATAAGGATGACCTGGTATGGGATATAAGGATGACCTGGTGTGGGATATAAGGATGACCTGGTATGTGATATAAGGATGTACAGTGGACCCTCGAATTTAGTAGTGCCTTTTCTGTGTGAAAAACTGTTTTTATTATCTATAAAATGTATGTTTTGTTAATATTTCCCATAGATAATGTAAATCCAATTAAACCATTCCAGACACCCAAAAATATTAACAAACAATACATTTCATAGATAAAATAGTTTTGCATACAGAAACGGCACTACTAAATTCGAGGGTCCACATCAAACTCAAGACACAACACAATGGAAGAAGACAACAACTTAAGCAACACACCTGAGCTGACCAACACAATTCATCACAAAACTTTTTTTCTATCATAATTTATTCTCGTGTATTTACATTGTTTCAAAGAAAGAAACAAGCAGATTATTAACTATTCATTACTATAAATCACCATTAACTCTCAAAATTTCAACTCACCACAACTTGTCATCAACCGTCTCTTGCCACTACTCACTACCAACCATCTATGTTATGTGAAGCAGGACTCACATGTTATGTGAAGCAGGACTCACATGTTATGTGAAGCAGGACTCACATGTTATGTGAAGCAGGACTCACATGTGAAGCAGGGCTCACATATGTCTATATTGATGTGAACAACATTTAGCTCTTTATGTGAATGTTCCATGAATATTCTATTTCTGAACAAAGTGTTCAGTACATGTACTCTCTCTTCTGTTCAACTTGTTTATTAAATGTTCTAACCCATATCAGCATGTTCAGTACATATTTTTTACCAGATCAACCATCTTGAATTTCTAAAGAAAAACCTGTCTTGAATTAATTAGATGCTGGCTTAAGAAAGTCTTGTTTAGATCAAGTAATTGATGGGTTAACACAAACTTGCTGTATTGGTTTATATATGGTATAAGAAATATTGTGCATTGTATGGTTACTCATATGGGTTTGTTTTGTTTCTATGTTCACTTTGAACCTACATTTCATTATTGTCATCTTCGATGACAGTCATAGTGTTATCTACTACCTCCAACAACAATAATTAATAATTATGAATAATTAGAAACACAGCGATGAACTTCCAGAGAAGAAAATTAAGTCTACTTAAAGGACACTGATACTGACTCCTTTAAAAGATAAGAGTTCATATGTATAAGTAAAAGTAATAAGTAATATAAATATGTTTTAATATATTGACAAACCAGTTAGAGCCCAAAATTTAAAGCCAATCCAAAATGTAAAATAATCATATGTCAGTCTATAAGAAATCAAAATTGTCATTATTATTATTATTTGCTACCACTGTCAGCCTCAGAGTTATCTCTGAGTTACCAGACCTTGCCACGTGGAGGCCAGTGGTTCGTCTTTAAGGTCCCCCCATCCACTTACTGTGTTTTTTGAAGCTTTCCCCAGGTCCATGTGTCCAGGAGGCCATCTGTGTCCCCTCAGATATTCTCCCTTCCCCACTTCCCCAAGGTCTGTTTCAACAACGAGCATCCCCGTCCTTCCCAGGTCCATGTGTCCAGGAGTCCATCTGTCCGCCTTCAGATATTCTCCCTTTCCCACTTCCCCAAGGTATCCTCGGCTTTCCCAGGTCCATGTGTCCAGGAGTCCATCTGTGTCCCCTCAGATATTCTCCCTTCTCCACTTCCCCAAGGTCTACCTCAACAACCAGCATCCCCGTCCTTCCCAGGTCCATGTGTCCAGGAATCCATCCGTGGGCCCCCGGATGTCTTCCCTTCCTCACTTCCCTTAAGATATCTTCCAGTCTCAGCCTTCCCCAGGTTATGTATCCCGAAGCAGGCTCAGCCACCCCCAGTGATCTAGCCAGATGAGAACGAGGTCTTGTCTAGCAGGTCTACGGTAGAGACTGTCCAGATGGGTGGAATTACAGGAGGGGACACACAGAAAACTGCGTCCTGTAGTTACACCCACCAAGACAGTCTAGACCGTAGGTCAGCCAGACGCAGCCAAGCTACCGTCCAGTTCGACCACCAAGGTCTGGCCACTCAGTGAAAATTTGGGAGTTCTATTTATATTATACGATTCATCTATATTAAATATAAGTTTCTGTACTTAATCAGCGGCTTGAGTGTGTTTGTGAATGTTTCACTGAGTGTGGATGAGTGTGTGTTAATCTGTCTGTCCCACTCCACCAGAACTGTAATAAGAAGTGTAATAAGTCACTTCATGTGACTTTTTTTTCGGGTTATCCTGGGTAATTTACACATGTTACTATGTATGAAAATTTGTGTAACTGTTTTTGCGTGTATCTGTACCTAAACAAACTTACTTACACACACACACTTATTTTTATGCTCATTTGCGCATTTTCGTAAACACAGCTTCCTGATTCACCCTCATATATACACGCACAAAACTATGCACGTTCGCGAGTGCTCGCGCGCGCACACACACACACACACACACACACCAACACACACACACACACACACCACACACACCACACACACACACACACACACACACACACACACACACACACACACGTACGTATGTGTAAAACTCATTCATCGCCTCTTACTCTAGTATGCATGTAATCACATACACACACATACACACTTCCACCTATGCCACACACTCTTATATGTACACAAATTTGTACCCATTCGTATATACACTCTCCCTCACGGGTGTTAAAATTACATTTAATTTTCAAAATAAACTCGAAAACTTGGAGGCATAAAAAAAATCAGTCTTCCTAAATATTTGGGAATTCAGTAACTTTATATATTTCAATATTCTGATGAAGAATGTTGGATTCGAGGTAAAGAAGACTCAATTATGAATGATCTTATGGAAGATAAAGTTTAGCTTCAAATCATTATTAAACAATTTAACAAGTTTCTCTCTCTTATATTTTCACTTCCCTCTCCACGTTATTATTATTATTATTATTATTATTATTAATATTATTATTAATATTAGTAGTAGTAGTGGTGGTAGTAGTAGTTCCCTCAGGTAGTCTCTCTTTCCCACTCTATCTCTTGGCTTCTCTCTGGTTACCTTCTACTGGATCATGTTTCCAGGTCTCCATCTGTGGGCTCCCTGATATCACACTCCCCACTTAAAGTTTGTTGCTTATTTTGTGCTTTTCCTAGTTCGGTGCCTCCAGATGCTCACCTGTTCCCCTCAGATGAACTTCCTACCTCAGGTCTCCCAGGTTCTGTTTTTCCCCACTTCCACGAGGTCAGCGGGTGTTGGCCCCTTCCCAGTAACCTTGTTGGATGGTAACTTGGTCTTGTCTAGCTGGTCTACTGCCCAGACTGTCCAGGTGGGTGGAATTACAGGAGGTGACACACAGAAAACTGCGTCCTGTAATTACACTCACCAAGACAGATGCCTTTCATTTTATTACATTTCATTATTTATGTACACTCACACTGACAATTATGCGCGCGCACACACACACACACACACACACACACACACACACACACACACACACACACACACACACACACACACACACACAAAACCACACACACACACACACGCACACACACACACACGCACGCACGCACGATAATCAAAACACATACACTCCTCTAATACCTCTCTAACAGAAATTCCTTGGCACATGTTCAATATGTTACTGTCCAAACTCTGTCACTCACTCATGTTCACACATGTCACTCACACACTCATGTTCACACATGTCACTCACACATGTTCACACATGCCACTTACTCATGTTCACACATGCCACTCACTCATGTTCACACATGCCACTCACTCACTCATGTTCACACATGCCACTCACACACTCATGTTCACACATGCCACTCACACACTCATGTTCACACATGCTACTCACACACTCATGTTCACACATGCCACACAATCATGTTCACACATGTCACTCAATCATGTTCACACATGCCACTCACACACTCATGTTCACACATGTCACTCAAACAATCATGTTCACACATGTCACTCACACACACATGTTCACTCGCATATCTGCATTTTCTCTTACTTTTCTTAATATAAAATTATCTTGCACAGGGAACAAAACTGAAATTAAGAAATTCTTGAGCATTAATTGTAATTGAATCCTGAGTCAACAAAGTGAAGAATGTTGTTATAAAGTATTTTCAATATAGTGTTATTAAGAGTTGTGATTATGTAAATAAATGACTGTTGAGAGAAACTTGTATTGGATAAAACAAACAAGACTCTTCCATTTTACTTAAACTACTGATCGTGTGTGACTATTTATTTATTTCTTTATTTATTTATAAATTTTAGTATACATACAGAGGTACAAAAAAATACAGGCAAGAGCAGCATGCCAAAGCCACTTATATGCATAGCATTACGGGCTGGCTTAAAATTAACTTAAGATTAACTAAGCAATGATGAAATCAGTGATAAGACATTATTGTAAACAGATAACTATAAAATACAAATGAGTATTACAAAGACAGGTCATATGGTTGCATGCATTGCTGTTCATTCAGGTAGTGTATTTAAAAAAAAAATAACAAAGTTAGGTTTAACATTTGTGTGATATAATTGTGAGTAACATTTCGGATATACAATTTATAAGGTTCAGTTATTCAGTATTTATTTGGTTTTGATGAGTAAGTGAACTTTGAGAAGAGACTTTAATTTATAAACAGGTAGTTTTCTTTTTTATTTTACAGGTAATGAATTCCAGATTTTAGGGCCTTTTATGTGCATTGAGTTTTTGCATAGCGTGAGATGGACACGAGGAACATCAAAGAGTGATCTGTGCCTTGTATTATGGTCATGTGTTCTGTTGGGGGCAAGGAGTGTTTTGGGGGGGTTTAAAATCAGAGTTAAGGGTTTTATGTATGAAAAAAGGGGAATAAAAGTTAAAGGTTTTTTTATGGTGGTAGGTTGATGTTTTGAATATTGGTGGAGGTGCTGCCTGTAGTGAGAATTTTTAATCTTCTAACGCAGCCTTTGTTAGGGGAATTAGTGGGGCTAGATGGGTTTGTTGTTGTTCAGCCCCATGCACAAATTCCATAGGGGGAGAAGGGGGAAATAAGAGAGTGATAAAAGGGCCAGGAGGGGGACTGTGGAACATAGAAACCCATCTTCGATAGTATGCCTACAGTCTTGGGAAAATTTTTTTAGAAATTTGTTGTATATTGTATGAAAATTTTAGTATTATCGAGGTGGGTTCCTAAGAATTTTCCCCCTGTTAGTTTGTGAGGTGATCCTTTATCGTTTGTTTAAGAGGTATATTTTTTAAGTAACTATCCTTACATGTAAACCTTCTGCTTTGCTTATGCGTCTCTTACTATTTTTGTACTCCTGTCTGTTCTTGCTTGTTCTTTACCTTCTTTTTATGTTACAGTTTCCATTTTAGTATGTTGACGTACTGGTGTTCATTTAAAGTACGGTGTTTTTAGCAATGTATGGTGTTTTTTTGTTAATCTATGGGTTCCAGTTGCTGTATTTCCCTACAACACTTTCCCCAACAGGGGCTCCCACTTGGCAACCATGCTTTTCCCCAAAACATGTTAATATAAAACAAATAACACCCACAGAAAAAAAATTCCTTGTTGATAAAGTCGACCATTTGTGGGGTCGATTTATTTACAAAAAAGTATTTTACATCCCATCATGGAACCGGGGTTTAAAATTTTTGATATGCTGTTTTTTTCACTTTTATATTGCCCTTTCTTTCATTTGCAACTCTGGCAATAAAATAAAGTCTTTGGGGGAAAAATTCGCTTCTGTTATTTATTCAATTTTGCCTTTCGTCATTAAATGTATTTTTTCTTTTTACACTCTGTCAGTTTTAAAAAAAATTTATTGCTTTGGGAAATCAAAGGTAATAGACAAAAACTGAGTCCAGCAGTTGTTTAAAGTACCAGAAATAAAGGGGGGACAACACAAGACTTACACAGTGGATGTGAAACTAGATGCCACTAAAACCAATATTATTTTTCTGCTGCAACAATTTTCTTCAGTGCTTTTTGACAGTTTTAAATGGGTTCGAGATCAGCAGTTTAAATGGGTTCATAGCACTGCGTTTTTTAAAGGGTTCATAGCTACGATTTTAAATGGGTTCGAATACAGCAGTCTTAAATGGGTTCATAGATAAAAAACAGTTTTAAATGGGGTTTGTAGGTACAGAGTTTTTAAATGGGGGTTCGTACTACAGCAGTTTTAAAAGGGGCATACTACAGCTTTTAAATGGGTTCATAGGTACACAGTTTTAATGGTTAAGGGTACAGCAGTTTTAAATGGGTTCAGTAGCTACACAGTTTTTAAAAGGGGTTTAGTCTACGCAGTTTTTAAAAGGGGGCAGTAGCTACACAGTTTTTTAAAAGGTTCAGTAGTCAGCAGTTTTAAAAGGGTTCAGTACTACAGCATTTTAAAAGGTTCAGTAATACAGAGTTTTAAATGGGTTAGTATACAGCAGTTTTAAAAGGTTCATAGATACAGCAGTTTAAATGGTTTAGTGATACAGCAGTTTTTTAAAAGGGTTCATAGTACAGCAGTTTTAAAAGGTTCAGTAATTTTCAGCGTTTTTTAAAGGGGTTTGTAGCTACAGCAGTTTTTTAAAAGGTTCAGAATACAGCATTTTTTAAATTTGGGGTTTAGTAGCACAGCATTTTTAAATGGTTCAGTAGATAAGCAGTTTTAAAAAGGGTTCAGTAGCTACAGCAGTTTTAAATGGGTTTAGTAGATACAGCAGTTTAAATGGGGTTTATAGCTACGCAGTTTAAAAAGGTTTAGTAGAACAGCAGTTTTAAATGGGTTCAGAGCTACAGCGTTTTAAAAAAGGTTCAGTAATCCCGCAGTTTTAAATGGGGCATAGATACAGCAGTTTTTAAAAGGGGTTTTAGCTACAGCATTTTTAAAAGGTTCAGTAGATACAGCGTTTTTAAATGGGTTCAGTAGCACAAACGTTTTAAAAGGTTCAGTAGATACAGCAGTTTTAAAAAGGGTTTTAGTAGCTCAGCAGTTTTAAATGTTTTAGAATACAGCTTTAAAGGGTTTTAGTAGTACAGCAGTTTTAAATGGGTTCATAGATACAGCAGTTTTAAAAAGGGTTTTAGAGCTACAGCATTTTTAAAAGGTTCAGTAGATACAGCAGTTTTAAATGGTTTAGTAATACACAGTTTTAAAAGGGTTCAGTATACAGCATTTTAAATGGTTCAGTAGATAAGCAGTTTTAAATGGGTTCAGAGTACAGCAGTTTTAAATGGTTAGTAGATACAGCATTTTAAATGGGTTCAGTAGCTACAGCATTTTTAAATGGTTAGTGATACAGCGTTTTAAAATGGGTTCATACTACAGCATTTTAAATGGGGTTTAGTACTACGCAGTTTTAAATGGTTTTTGATAAGCAGTTTTTAAAAGGGTTCAGTAGCTACAGCAGTTTTTTAAAAGGTTCAAGACCAGGTTTTAAAAGGGTTCAGTAAACTACAGCAGTTTTAAATGGTTTTTGTAGATACACATTTTAAAGGTTCATAGATACAGCGTTTTAAAAGGGTTAGAGCTACAGCGTTTTTTTAAAAGGGTTCAGTAGCTACAGAGTTTTAAATGGGTTCAGTAGGTACACATTTTAAATGGGGTTTAGAGACAGCAGTTTTTTAAAAGGGTTTAGTAGATACAGCAGTTTTTAAATGGGTTCAGAGCTACAGCAGTTTTAAATGGGTTCATAGCTACAGCGTTTTAAAGGGGGTTTAGTAGCTACAGCGTTTTAAATGGGTTCTGTAAGCATTTTAAATGGGTTTTTGTAGATACAGCAGTTTTAAAGATAATTTCCCGCAGCTTAAGTAACTGAGCACAAAAGGGTGTTTAAAACAATTTAGGATCTTAAAGCATAAAATTTTAATAGAACCTTTTTGAAACATTTGAAAAAATTTTCATTTTGAAGCAGAAATTACAATTGTAGAAATGATTTTTCATAAATTTAAAGATCTAATCTATCAACGTACATAGGGAAAGAAATAAACAAATTTAAATGAACGCTGGAATAGTCATTACAAAACTACTCACCAAAATCCCAAGACTCTCACTGAATCAAGGTGTTTTAAATAACTACACACTAACATATCCACACATTCATTGTGGTGTAATACCAAAAGTCAAAAACCCCACTGTTGATTTGGGGGGTGATCCCAAAATAAAAAATGAAAAGTTTTATGTGTGTAGATACCATACAGTCAAAACACACCACTAGTTCCACAGTTCATGTTGTAATACCATAAAAAGTCAAAACACACAAAAACATAGTCCCCCCCACAGTTTTGTTGTAGATACCAACGTCAAACCACGTACATAGTTCAACAGTTCATGGTGAGATACCCTACAGTCAAACACACACCACATAGTTACACAGTTCATGTTGTAAAACCAACAGTCAAAACAACACCCATAGTCCACACAGTTTTATGTTGAAATAAATACAGTCAAAAACACGTACATATTCACCAGTTTTAGTGGTAGATACCATAAGTCAAAAACCCTCACATGTTTACAAATTATGTGTGTGATACCATACAGTCAAACACACGCCAAAATCCACACAGTTTCATTTGTGTGTAGATACCCCTACATCAAACAACCCCACATAGCCACACAGTTCAGTTGTGTAGAACCAACAGTCAAACACAAAGCCACTATCCCCCCACGTTCATGTGTGTGTAGATCCATACAGTCAAACACACGTACATATTTTACACAGTTCATGTGTGTAGATACCATACAGCCCAAAAACTCGTCTATAGTTTTCCACAGTTCATTTGTTGAGATACCATACAAACACACACACAGTCCACACATTCATGTGTGTGCAATACCATACAGTCAAACACACCCACAAAAGTCCACACAGTTCATGTGTGTAGATACCATACAGTCAAACACACCCCATAGTCCACACAGTTTTTGTTGTAGATACCCTACAGTCAAAAACACACCACATGTCCACACGTCCATGTGTGAGAACCATACAGTCAAACACACACCACATAGTCCCACAGTTTTGTTGTGTAGAAAACCCAAAAGTCAAACACACACCACATAGTTCACACAGTTCATGTTGTGTAGATACCAACAGTAAACACCACCACATAGTCCCCCAAGTTCATTGTGTGTAGATACCATACGGCAAAAACACACCACTATCCACACAGTTATGTGTGTGTAATACCAACAGTCAAACACACACCACATAGTCCACACAGTTCATGTTGTGTAATACCTAAGTCAAATACCAAAACCCCAAAAGTCCAACGTTCAGTGTGTGTAGATACCATACAGTCAAACCCCACCACATAGTCCCACAGTTCATGTGGGTGTGTACCAACAGTCAAACAACCCACAAGTCCCACACAGTTCATGTGTGTTTAATTTCCATACACAAAAAACACCCACATAGCCCACAGTTCAATTTTTGTGTAGAAACCATCAGTCAAACACACGCCCCTGTTCACACAGTTCTGTGTGTGTGATACCAACAGCCAAAAAAGCCCATAGTTCACACAGTTCTGTGTTGTAGATACCCTACAGTCAAAACACACCCCATAGCCACACAGTTCATGTGGTTTTAGATACCATACGCAAACACACACCACATAGTCCAAAAGTTCATGTGTGTAATACCATACGTAAAAAACCCCACCACATAGTCCACACAGTTCTGTGTGTGTAGATACCAAAAATCAAACACATGCCACATAACCACACAGTTCATGTGTGGTAGTACCCCACATCCCCACACACCACATGTTCACACAGTTTTATGGTGGTAGATTTCCTACAGCAAACACATGCCACATAGTCCACACAGTCATGTGTGTGTAGATACCATACAGTCAAACACATGCCACATGTCCACACAGTTTTATGGTGTGTAGTACCATAATCAAACACCCCATAGTTCACACAGTTCATGTGTTGAGATACCATACAGCAACACACACCACTAGTCCACACAGTTCCTGTGGTAATTCCCTCAGTCAAACACACCCACATGTTTACACAGTTCATTTTTGTAGATACCCTACAGTCAAACACACACCCCCAAGTCCACACAGTTCAAGTTGTGTAGATACCAACACAAACACACACCACATAGTCCACACGTTCATGTTGTGGGGAAGATCCATCAGTCAAAAACGGCCACAAGTCCCCACCTTTTATGGTGTAATACCCAAAAATCAAACACACACCACTAGTCCACACAGTTTTTGGTGTGATACCTCAGTCAAACCAAAACCACATAGCCCAAAAGTTAGTCTGTAATACCATACACAAACACGCGCCCCTAGTCCACACAGTTCAGTGTGTAGATACCCTTCAGGCAAAACCCGCGCCACATAGTAAAAACAGTTCATGTGTGTAGATACCAAACAGTCAAAAACCCGCCAAATAGTCCACACAGTTCAGTGTTAGATAACACAGCAAAAACGCGTCACATAATCATGGTGACACACAAATTTAAAAAAAAGTTCTATAATCCGTTAAATTGAGTTCACATAGGGACAAGTTTTAATTTTTTAAGAACAGAAGCGACCCTCCCCCTGGCTGAGTGCTGACCTCTCCCCTGGAGCTGAGTGCTGACACTCCTTTTGGAGTGATGCTGAACCTTTTCCCGGAGCGAGTGCGACACTCTCCCGGAGCTGATGCGACACTTCCCTGGAGCTGAGTGCTACACTCTCCCTGGGGCGAGTGCTGACACTCCCCTGGGGTGATGCTGAACTCCCCTGGACTGAGTGCGACACTCTCCCCGGAGCTGAGTGCTGACACTCTCCCTGGGCTGATGCTGACACTCTCCCTGGAGCTGAGTGCTGACACTCCCCTGGACTGAGGCTGACACTCCCCGGACTGATGCTGACATCCCCTGGAGCTGAGTGCGACCTCTCCCTGGGGCTTGGGGCTGCACCCCCCGGGGTGAGTGCTGACACTCTTTCCCCGGATGAGTGCGACACTCTCCCGGAGCTAGTGCTGACACTCTCCCTGGGCGGGGGTGCTGACACTTCCCTGGAGTGATCTGACACTCTCCCCCAGCGAGTTCTGACACTCTCCCTGAGCTGATGCTGACACTCCCGGAGCGATGCTGACACTTCCCTGGGGCTGAGTGCTGACACCCCCTGGGCTGAGTGGACACCTCCCCGGGTTTATGTGACGGCCCCTGGAGCTGAGTTCTGACGCCTCCCTGGGGCTGAGTTTCTGACACCTCCCTGGAGCTAGTGCTGACACCTTCCCCTGGAGGCTGAGTGCTGACACCTCCCTGGGGGAGTGCTGACACTCTCCCTGGAGCTGAGTGCTGACATCTCCCTGAGCTGAGTGCTGACACCTTTCCCCGGGCTGAGTGCTGACACTCACCTGGGCTGAGGGGGCTGACGCGCTCCCTGGGGCTGATGTTACGCGCTTTCCCCGGGGCTGATGCGAACTCTCCCTGGAGCGAGTGCTGACACCCCCTGGGGGTGCTGACACCCCTCCCGGATGAGGGTCACCTTCCCTGGGCGAGGTGCGCGCTCCCTGGAGTGATGCTGACGCGCCCCTGGGGCTGAGTGCTGACACTCCCCCTGGAGCTGAGGGGCCCCGACACTCTCCCGGAGCGAGTGTGAAAACTCCCTGGGGCTGAGTGCTACACTCTCCCTGGGGCTGGTGCCGACACACCCCTGGAGTGATGCTGACACTCTCCCTGGGCTGAGTGCTCCCCCTTCCCTGGACGGTGCTGACGGCTCCCTGAGCTGAGTGCGACGCCTCCCGGAGCGATGCTGACACTCTCCCGGAGCGAGTGCTACCCCTCTCCCTGGAGTGAGTGCTGACACCTCCCTGGGGCTGAGTCGCCACTCCCCGGAGCTGGTGCGACACTCCTCCCTGGGGCAGTGCTGACACTCTCCCTGGAGCTGGGGTGTGACCCCCCCCTGGAGCTGAGTGCTGACACTTCCCCGGGGGCTGAGTGCTGACACCCCCCGGAGCTGAGTGCTGACACTCTCCCTGGGGCTGAGTGCTGACACTCTCCCTTGGGGGTGGTGCTGACACTCCCCTGGAGCTGAGGCTGACACTCTCCCTGGATGGTGCTGACACCTCCCTGGACTGGTGCTGACACCTCCCCGGAGCGATGCTGACCCCTCTCCTGGACTGAGTCTGACACTTCCCTGGAGCTGATGCTGACGCCTCCCGGAGCGAGTGTTGACGGCTTTTCCTGGGGCTGAGTGCTGACACCTCCCTGGACTGAGGCTGACATCTCCCCGGGGCTGATGCTACGCGCCCCTGGAGTTGATCTGACGCCCTCCCCCGGCTGAGTGTTGACGCGCCCCTGGACTGAGTGTTGACGCGCCCCTGGAGCTGAGTGTTGACGCGCTCCCTGGGGCTGATGTTGACGCCTCCCGGGGGCTAGTTTGACGCGCTCCCTGGACTGAGGTTTTTCGCGCTCCCCGGGGTGATGTTGACGCGCTCCCCTGGGGCTGAGTGTTTACGCGCTCCCTGGAGCTGAGGTTGACGCGCTCCCTGGGGCTATTTTTTGACGCGCTCCCTGGAGCGAGTGTTGACCCCTCCCTGGGCGAGTGTGACGCGCTCCCTGGGCTGAGGTTGACCACTCCCGGAGCGAGTGTTGAGCGCCCCTTGGGGCTGAGGGCGCGCTCCCTGGGGTGAGTGTTGACGCGCTCCCTGGGCTGAGTGTTGACCCTCCCTGGGCTGAGTTTGACGCCCCCCTGGGGTGAGTGTTGACGCGCTCCCTGGGGCTATGTTGACGCGCTCCCTGGGCTGAGTGTTTTACGCGCTCCTGGGGCTGAGTGTTTGACGCGCTCCCTGGGGTGAGTGTTGACGCGCCCCTGAGCTGATGTTTTACGCCTCCCTGGAGTGATGTTGACGCGCTCCCGGAGCTGAGTGCGACGCGCTCCCGGAGCTGAGTGCTGACGCGCTCCCTGGAGCTGGGCTGACGCGCCCCTGGGGCTGATGCTGACCCCTCCCTGGACTGAGTGCGACGCCTCCCGGAGCTGAGTGCTGACGCCTCCCTGGAGCTGATGCTGACGCCTCCCTGGAGCTGATGTGACGCGCCCCGGGCTGGTGCTGACGCGCTCCCTGGAGCTGAGTGGACGCGTTCCCTGGAGCTGAGTGCTGACCCGCTCCCTGGAGCTGGTGCGACCGCTCCCGCATCTGAAAGATTTAAGAAACAGTCAGGCCGGATTTGAGTCCTGGAGAGGGGAATACAGAGTCTGCATCTGAAGGGGGGTGTTAATGTTGCAGTTTTATAACTGTAGTGTGAGCGCGCCTCGGCAAACAGTGATGGAGTGAGTGAAGTAAATTTTTTTCTTTTTCGGGCCACCCTGCCTTGGTGGGAAAGGGCCGATGGATAATAAAAAAAATATCTGTAGCCATTTTTAACCCCATTATAGTAACTACTTTATAGAAGGGTTTATACCATCTTATATTGTTAAGTATGGCTAATAACTTTTCATTGTTTAGATAACTATAGGTAGGTTAAAAAAAATATTACCTTAGGGTTTCTATGGTTTAACGGTGCTGGATAGCTGTATATATGCTGGTATTTTAAGTAGGCTGGTAGCTTTATAGAGTGCTGGATGATTCACCCTGCCAAATGCAAAGTCATGAAGATCGGAGAAGGAAAAAAACCCGCAGACAGAGTATAGCTAGTTTCAACGACTGCAAACCTCGCCAAGGAAAAAAGATCTTGGCGTGGTATAACACCAGCACGTCTTCGGAAGCCACATTTACCAGATAACTGTCCTATTCGCCGGCAAACCTGAGTAGCATTCCGATACCAAGTAAGGAAAACTTTTAAGACACTGACACACCCCGGGACGCAGCCCCCTATGGGGTATGGGCTGTTTGGGAAACCCACACTTGATCAAGCACGCTAAGAAACTACTGAAAGGCAAAGGTTTTCGACAAGGTTTGTTCCGAGCAAGGGAAATTCCTATGAAGAAAGGTGAGGGAAAATCGGGGACGAACTGGGGACAGGGGGTAGGGGGACATATTACGACATACAAAATACTGGTGGAAAGACAGGGTGGACGAGACAAGATGTTCCGAAGGGAACGAATAAAAGGGAAACACTCTTGGAAGTGAAGACTCCGATGAGCCACAGGGGGTTAGGGAAACTTTCTTCTCAGAGGGTCAGAAGTGGAACAGTCTGGCGAGCAAGATGGAGGCAGGAACCATACATAAAACTTAAAAGGAGGATTTAAAGTCATGGAAAAGAGAGAGAGAGACCAGTAGCATTTAGTAAGAGGGGGGGCCCGGAGCTGAGTCTCGACCCCCCAACACAATTTGGGAGTACATACACAGCACGCACCATACACAACACAAACATTGAACAAATGTTACACGACCTATGACTGCTGCACCTCTCCTGCCAACGGTTTATAAGCTCCTTCTCAGCACGTATGCCGCATTCTATTCAAGATTGATGGACTGACCACATCGACTCAAGGTTGAGGGACTGATTACCTCATTCTCCTCCTGTTCTTCAAGATTCTCCTTTGTATGGACTGATGAAGCCACTGTGTGGCGAAACGTTTCCTCAATAAAGATACCCAAGAGTTGCACATGTGTCTAATTTATCAACATGTCGGTTCTCTGAACCATTCATCTATAACAGTAGTTCTTGTTGACTGACACCACAGTACGTGGTTGTGGTTGTCATAACAGTAGTTCTTGTTGACTGACACCACAGTATTCAGAACCGAATTGGTAAAATTAAGATAATTATTTATTATTATTAAGAGGGAGCGCTAATCCCGTAGGGATTACACAGCACCAGTGGGGAGGGGGAGTAGAAGGAAAGCATTAAGACTCGAGTCCGGGAGCTGGAGCTCAGATTAAATTTCCTAGATCAAGAGCCCCTCAACAGCGTCAAGAAACCTCTCTTGAAGGGAAGATTAAGATAAGATTTACCTGGAGTTTACCTGGAGAGAGTTCCGGGGGTCAACGCCCCCGCGGCCCGGTCTGTGACCAGGCCTCCTTAGGTCAGTGTCCCAGGATGCGACCCACACCAGTCGACTAACACCCAGGTACCCATTTTACTGATGGGGAACATAGACAACAGGTGGAAAGAAACACGTCCAATGTTTCTACTCTGGCTGGGAATCGAACCCAGGCCCTCACCGTGTGAAGCGAGAGCGTTAACCACCAGGCCAGACGGAGGGTTAGCCACCCAGGATAACGTAGGAAACTTAGTGCTTCATGGAGGAGTGTTCACTAACCAGTCCACTAACACCCAGGTACCTACTGACTGCTAGCTAAACAGGGACAGTAGGTGTAAGGAAACATAAGAACATAAGGAACGATGCAGCAGGCCTACTGGCCGATGCTAGGCAGCTCCAAGTCACCTAATGACCTAAGCTATATCGTGAGCTAGTCAGGTCCAAGTCACAAGGCGAGGTAATAGGTAGTGACAGCAGCTTCCTCCTCCTCCTCCTCCTCCTCTTCCTCCTCCTCCTCCTCTTCCTCCTCCTCCTCTTCCTCCTCCTCTTCCTCCTCCTCTTCCTCCTCTCCTCTTCCTCCTCCTCCTCTTCCTCCTCTTCCTCCTCTTCCTCCTCCTCCTCCTTCTCCTCCTCCTACTACTCCTCCTACTACTCCTCCCACAATCGCCTCTTCCCACTATTTATATCAATCAAAATTGTTATATATCTGTTAGCATGCCAAACATTTCCACCCGTGTCGGGGATCGAACCCTGGAGACACTATGTGAGGCTAGAGTGTTTCTAAATTATAAACAGTTGTTATAATAGAAACATTAATAATAATAATATTGCAGTAGTTGCAGCCTCATAACCTCAATCCAAATACAGTTCTCTCTAATTTTTTAGTATAAAAAATGGTTGTAATCATAGCCATAATTTTTAAAGGGGTGGACCGGTAAGCCAGCGGAAGGCTTCTGCCAGATGACCAAAAGCTGCAGTGGCGGGTCATCAAATAACAAATACCCGTGTCAAGGAAACACTTGTAATGTTTCCTGTGATGTGGTATTTTCTGCAGCCGTTTTTATGTGGGTAGCAGCAAGATGAATGTAAAGTGCGGAGATCTTTCTGCTTTATTCTACTTGTCTTAAACATATACACAATATACTACAGTCAATTATCTAGAAAGAAGTATATAATTCTCAGTAGATAGCCGCGGTGTGGCCTTTAAAGCTCTCTGCTATACGTCTGTCCTTATATATGCATTCCGCTATGCGCGATGTGACCTCCACGAGTTTAGCGAATGAATTAATTATGATTATAACACTGAAGAGGATCAGAAGTCTTATTTCAACTCTAAGAGAGTCTAACACTTTTAGCTTAACGTCATCACAACTCTCAGGACATGTTGATCACCACCTTTAAGAGCACCAGGAATTACAGTAATTCCATCCTCTGTTTAGGTCATAAACATCAACGTTGAAAGTTAGAAGATAAGTAGAAAAGTTCTCATAGTTATAGCATGGAAAAAAGTTTCAGAATTTGTTTAATAAAACTGGCATATTAGAACTTATAATGTTCACTTATACTACGAATCTTCATTTAAGACCAAAACACTAAACAGTGAAAGCATGAAGTAGATCACTTGAAACATTCTCAATTTATCCCATAGGAAAACATTTACTCTATATTTTTATGGTACAGTTGGACCTGACATATGTCAGTAATAACCGGATCTTTTTTCTCAGTAGAACACACCAGCGCCTGAAAGTTTACAGTCGATTGGAAGTTGTGTTCTCATATTATCACATGTTAACCATTGCCCGTTTTGTATGCATAAAAATGTCAAATTGGCACTTATACTCCCCGATAACATTCCGATAAAGGCAATCAAAGAGGTGACTTCACATTGCATGGAAATGTGCTCAGATAAACCAAAAAGTTCCGCCAGACTCCAGAATTAAGTCTGCTTCCTCCCTCCCAGAATTCCTACCTTCCTACCTACAAGAATTACAACAATGCTCCCATCCTCCTCCGTACATACCTCCCTCCTTACATCTCTCTCCCTACCAACGTATTTACTAGAATAACAAGAGTCCTCCGTACGTCCCTGTCTCCCTACCAACCTACCTAATACCTACCTCGCTAGGAACCTTCGCACTTATAAGAATTACGAAGATACCACAAGCCTCCACCCTACCCCCACCTCCCTCCCTATCTCTCCATCTTTACTTCTCTTTCTACTTTCCCCACTTACAAGAATACCAAGGATACTACACCCCTCCTCCCTGCCTGCCTCCCTACCTAAATACCTACATCCCTCCCTCGTTTTCTCCCTAAATTCCTACCTTCCTACCTATACCTACAAGAATTGCACCAATACTCCTATCCTCCTCTCGTACCTACCTCCCTCCTTTCCTCTCTCCTTACCTTCATATTTATAAGAATTACAAGCATAGACAAGCCTCCTCCTTACCTTCTACCTACCTCTTCAAATTGCTACCTTCCTACCTACAAAATTTGCAACAATTCTCCTATCCTAACCACCTAACTCATTCCCAACCAACCAACCAACCAATTTAGTTATTTACCGCCCTCCCTCCCTCCCTCTCTCCCTTCCTCCCTTTCTTCCTCGCTTCCTTCCTCCCTCTCTCCCTCGCTTCCTTCCTTCCTCCCTCTCTCCCTCCTGCTTTCCCTACCTTCTGTTAGTCAAACTTTCGTAACTCTCAAAAATCTGTTAGCCTCATTGAGGACAAAAGTATTGGCATAAAGAATTGCATGAGTTAGTCCTACATGGCAATGTTGCTTTCTGTCAAATAAGCAGAGTGATTTTTTTTATATTTTTGTCATAAATTTTCAAACATTAATATGAACTCAATGAAAGAAAATATATAATTGATATTAATTAATGTTAAACACTTTTAAAACTGACACACACACACATATATATATATATATATATATATATAAATATATATATATATATATATTATTTTTATATATATATATATATATATTATATATATATTATATAATGTGTGTGTGTATAGGAGAATTTAGCTAAAAATAATTACGTTAGGTTATGTTAGGTAAGGCTTCTAAGATAGGTAGGCCTACCTTTCAAGAAAAATTAACTTACACCTTCCCAAAATAAATTTTTTACCTGTAAAGCATTCCTTGCTGACCAAACTAATTTGAGCTTTATAAGATAAGGTTTAGGACAGCTTTTTACCATTAAAATCTGTAATAATTGAAATATTGTGAGTGTTGCAACTCGGCTTCCGCAGAAACATTGGCTTTAATTATCAAAACCTCACAGCTTTATCATAGTTATGAGTCACTTTAATAAGTTTTACCTGTTGCAGAAAGAATGTTAAGAAAACTTTCGTCTTGTCTGATACATTAGAAACACACGTAGCAGCGCAGAGACAGTTATACCAGACTGATACACACACACACACACAAAACACACACACACACACACACACACACACCCCACACACACACCCCACACGTACCACACTACGTACACCACAAACACACAAACACACAACCACACACACACCACAAACACACACCACACACCCCACACACACACAAAATAGACCACACACACACACACACAGACCACACACACACACGACCACACACACACACAACACCCCCACACACACACACGTACCACACTACGTACACCACAAACACCCCAAACCCCACACACCACAACACACACCACAAACACACACCACACACACACACACACAGACCACACACACACATAGACCACACACACACACACACAGACCACACACACACATAGACCACACACCCCACACACACCCCCACACACAGGTCCCAAGAAAATGAAGGTTTGTTTTATGCAGAGGTTCTAACAGCCAACTGCAGTAGCAGGGACAGATGGCCAGGATAAGACAGTCCACTAAGAATAGATGTTTAGATATGGGCAGGGACTGAAGGCAAGAACATGTCAATGGAAGGAAAACAAAATGCCTCAGAGGAAGCAGATGGAGACTCATTGGGAGGAGGAAAGGGCGAGGTAGTTTTTGTGTACGGCTCAAGAAGCCAAGGGGGCCAACTTTGAAGAATTAAAACTGGAGGAGGTAAATATTGATTGAAGGCCATCATGAAAAACAATAGGGGAGGGCAATATGGGGAACTCCAGGTGACAAATTTTCAGAGAATTGGGTGGTTTGCGAGTGGAAGGATACGCCTGTCAGAGTAACTTTCAAAGGAAGAATCAGTTCGAATCAGGATTCTGCAAGAGATAAGCAGACTGAGAGGACAAATGAGGGGTACCAGAGAGTATACCTCGACCGCGACAGAACCAAGAAGAAAGGACTACACTGAAAGATAGGGTTCAGAGACGCATGGGAGGAACGAGAAGCAAATGAAAATGAGCAGGACCCAGACACAGGAGGAAGGGCAAACACACCCACAGAATCTCGCACCAAAGACCCCACCCGCGACATCCCAACACAAACTGAGAAACCTATACTCCAACCCACTCACTGTTCCTCTGCACACCCAACCCCATATCACAAACCTCACCCAACAGTTGTCCCTTATGGGGCATCTGACCCACCCCATCAACACATACCCACTACTACACAGCCCGATATAGGCCCACAAGGCTCTCCCTCCCCCAACCCCAATATACTTGATGACCACAATGATAAGAAAAGAAACTATAGGTTGGGTACAAAATGCGGTATGGAATAATGAATTAAACATGAGGAGTGGAATGAAAGATATCAGTGAATAATCCCACAGACAATCATAGCGGTCACAGAAGAAACAAAACGCGCCTGAGGATATTAACAGACACAATCTTCCCCAACAGGATATCAGATATGAGGATAAGATAGAAGGACAGTAGGGGGTGGTGGGGTTGCAATGCTCTTTAAATCATCCAATGGGATTGAGGAAATGGAGGCAGTGGACTTGATGGTGTAAGTGTATTCATTGGAGTTCAATTCAGGCCGGTGTTAATGTTAGTTGTCATTGGAGTGATGTATAACCCACCACAGAACTGCCAGGAGGCCAAAAAAAATCAAGTAGAGGAAGTACGAAGACCACAACAACAGGTGATGGTGGACACACTGGCTGACAGGTGGCAGAAGAGCTCACTCGAGCAGAGACAAAGTTATGGGTATTGGGCGATTTCAAACACAGGGATGGAGGAGATCGACTGGGGAAAAAACTGGAGCCTCATGGGGGTCCCGAAAATGGAGAGCAAAGATGATGGATTGTGGTACTTGAAAACCTCATGCATCAACATGTCAGGACACCAACCAGAGGAGATAGAGGAGGGGGAGGATGAGCCGGCAAGATGATTTTGTGTTCACATGAGCTGTTCAGACATCGAGGACATCACTTACGAGAGGCCCCTTGGGTGTAGCGATCTCGTATGTGGTTTGAGTTTAGACTATATAGTCAGAGTTTCAAGTGGAAGAAGGTAAAGAACTGAAGGGGACAGGCCCAAGCTATAAAAGGGGGGACTACACAGGTATTGAGAAACTTCTGCAGGAGGCTTCAACCCAGTTCGGAAGAGAAAATGGTTAGGAAAATCAGTAAAACGAGATGATGGAATATGTGGCAACCAAAGTGCCTAAGAGGCAGAGGAAAGTTTTGTTCCCATGGGAAACAGAAATAATAGGAAGACCAGACGGTCCTTGTAGTTTACCCGAAGGTTTAAGGGAGGCATAAGCTAAGTTGCAACAGAGAAGGAAAAGGTTACAGGAGGCATCGGACCCGGGAAAACAAGGAGATTTGTAGAAGAGCCAGGAAACGAGTATGCGAGATAAGGAGGGAGGCCCAGAGGAAGTTGAAAAAACGACATAGCATCGAAAGGTCAAATCTGATCCCGAAAAATGCTGTATAGCCACATTAGGAAGAAAGACAACAGTCAAGGACCAGGTGATAAGGCTTGAGGTAAGAAGGTGGGGAACTCCCACAAGAAAACGATCAAGAGGATATGTGAGGAGCTCAACCACTGAGATTTAAGGAAGTATTGTACGAGTAGAGACAGGAAGGACTCTGGAGGGACAGACCGAGATGGGGGACACCAATCAAGGAATAACACAACAAGTGTTGGACGACATAACAGAAAGATGAGGAGAGGTGAAGAACTGTATGGACATCGATCCTCAACAAGGCAATGGGACGGACAACATCTCTCATGGGGTACTTAGAGAGGTGAAGCGATAAGTTGTGCGTACACTTACCACGATCTTCAACCACATCCATGGAAACTGGGCAAACTACCTGAGGTATGGAAGACAGCAATGTAGTTCCCATTTTCAAAAAAGAGAAGTCAGAAAAGAGGCACTAAAACTATAGACCTGTGTCATGACGTGTATAGTATGCAAAAATTATGGAAGATAGATTTTAAGGAGGAGAGTGTGAGCAACTGGAACGGAACAGGAGTATAAATTGCCAACCAGCACGGATTACGGAAGGCAAATCCTGTGTCACAAACTTCTGGAGTTTTAGATAAAATAACAGAAGTAAGACAAGAGAGAGAGGGTGGGTTGATTGCAATCTTCTTGGACTGCAAGAAGGCCTTTGACACAGTTTCCTCACAAGAGATAGTGCAGAAGCTAGAGCATAGGCGCATATACAGGAAGGCACTGACATATGGATCAGAGAATACCTGACTGGGGGGCATACAAGAGTCATGGAATCGTAATGATGTATCACAGTGGGCACTGTGACGAGCGGGGTCCCAAAGGGGTCGGTATAGACCAGGGATATTTTGGTATATTGTGAACGACTTGACGGTAGGGTTAGACTCATGAAGTGTCCCTGTTTGCAGTTGATGTGAATTTAATGAGGAGAAGTTAAATCTGATGAGGACCAGGAGGACTTCAAAGAGACCTGGACAGACTGCGAACCTGGTCAGCAAATGGCTTCTCGAATTTAATCTGCCAATGCAAAGCATGAAGATAGGAAGGGCACAGAAAGAAGACCACAGACAGAGTATAGGCTAGGTGCCAAAGACTGCAAACCTCACTCATTGGAGAAAGATTTGGGGGTAGTGTATAACACCGAGCATGTCTCCGGAAGCACACATAAATTTCAGATAAACTGCTGCATGCAGCATATGGTGCGCCTGGCAAACCTGAGAACAGCATTCCGCACTCACCCTTAGTAAGGAATGTCATGTCTAAGACACTGTACACCGTGATATGTCTGGCTTCCATTCTGGATGTTGCTCAGCACTACGTTGGACCGCACTTGATAAAGCACGTCAAGAAAACTAGAGGAGTACAAAGGTTTGCAACCAAAGTGTTAGTTCCAGATGCTAAGTGGGAAAGTCCTATGAAGAAAGATTAAGGGGAAAATCGGCTGACGACACTGGAGGACAGGAGGGTCTGGGGAGACATGATATCGCTTTTAAATACTGCGTGGAATAGACAAGGTGGAAAAGGACAGGATGTTCCAGGAGGGGACACAGAAACAGCAGGCCACAAATTGGAAGTTGAAGTCACGAATGAGTCAGAGAGTTAGTAGGAAGTATTTCTTCAGTAAGAGTTGTAAGGCAGTGGAAAGCTAGAAAATGACGTAGTGGAGGCAGGTACAGACACAGTTTTAAGGACGAGGTTTGAATTAAAGCTCTGGGCGGGGAGAGGAGGAGTCGAGTAGCAACGGTGAAGAGGCGGGGCAAGGAGCTAGGACTCGCCCCCTGCAACACCAAATAGCGTGAGTACATATAGGGTGAGGTACTCCACACGTACCACACATACGATAACCACAAACACACACCACTAACACACAAACACACACACACCACCACACACACACACAGTCCACCCAACCACTCACACACACACACACACACACACACACAACACACACACAACACACCACTCACACACACACAACACACACACACACATACTCATACACACTCGTGGAGGAAGTCACGCGGTTGAGCTCGTGTTTTGGGTTTGTAATTCTGGACTGTGCATAAGGAATAGTGTGTGGGACATTGGATGTGTGCACGCTATAAGTGTGAATCTAATCACTGAAGCCCGAAAAAAAGGAAATATAAGTGATCACAGAAAAGAAAACAAAAGGAAAAATTGGCTGAGTGTTTTGAGGAGGGCCGTTGGAAGGGTGAAACGGATGTCAGGCCTAAATAGCGTTGCATAATAACGCAGTGGGGGTTATTTTGAAAGAATAAGTGCGACTCAAGACCAGGGAGATAAGAGATATGTTTAGATGTGTCAGTAATTACAGTGATAGTGAGTGAAAAAATTAGAGAGCTTGAGACTTATAGTGCATAAGGAAGTTTGTGGAAAAATTACGAGAGGCATCAACTTCTTCCAACTTCTGGGGACAGGACAGACCCGCATACGTTACTCCACTGCCAGCCGCAAGTAATTATTCACCTAGTTTGAGTTGCATGTGTTCAATAGTACCTGTCTCTAGCTGGGTAATTGGGGGTCACTCTCCTCGAGCTATCAAGAAGATAAGAATAAGCCAGCTTTTAATGGCAGTAATAGAATGTGAGGTAGCAAGCATATAGGCGAAGCCTAGTGTATTTTTTTTTGAACGTAATTTTAAACGCATAAGACAGTACAGTGGGAACCAGAGATAGGGTAACATATTCGATACATATGTAGTACATTACGAGGGGAAATTAAGGACTGTTTTACATAAACATATGCACACACACTAGGTAAGGACAGCTCTGCTGTTAGCACTTGAATAGCTGTAGCACACACAAAAAAAACAAATATGCGTGCGCGCGCGCACACCCACACACCCGACCAGGAGTAAGACTCGACCCTGCAAACCACAAATGGGTGAGTACACTACACACATATGTGCACAACAACACACACACAAACATATGCACAAACATATGCACGGCCAGGAGCTGTGACTCGACCCCTGCAACCCAAATAGTATGTGAGTTCAATAGGTGAGTACAACACACTCTATTCTCTCTCTCTCCCTCTCCCTTCTCTCTTTCTCTCTTCTTTTATCTCTCTTCTTTCCTTGTCAACTCCCACTTCTCTTTACCTTTTCCTCTCTCTCACTTTCTCCCCCTTTTTCCTTCTTTTCCCTCTTCTAGGCTCCCCTTCTCTCTCTCCCTATCTTCACTCTCTCCCCTTTTTCTTTTTCCTCTTGTCTCTCACTAAGAAAAAATGGTTGGGACTCGCAGGATCAGGGATCAGTTGACAATGGTACTGGTAGGCGAGAGGAATGGATGGAGGAACAGTGGAACAGATAGGCAAGATTGGGAGGAGAAAATTAGGAGAGCTTTCTGAAAAAAATGGAGAAAGAGATCTCTGTGAAATGGGAAAAGAGGTTGGAGAAAGGAGACGAAGAATTGGGGGGCACATGTCGAAACTGCGTAGCCAGGGTAAAGGTCCTAGATATTTGAGGTAAACAGGCTGAAGCAAAGTCTCAGGGCAGTGACCAGAGAAGATCACACCATACGGAAGATGAAAGGTGACAGATGGCGAGGGAGACAGGTCGAATGCTGAGGCACAACCACTGCTACACCAAGAGCCACTGTGAAAATTCAAGGGCGAATAATGACCAATACAAACAGGAAACCAGAGTGGACAGAGGAGTGGCAATGGTGAGATGGAAAGGGCAAAATCGTGATTATCCATGGGCTTCGGTGAGAGAGAGGAAAGGACAAAACTGAAAAGACAGAGAAGAATGAAAGAGGATTGAGAAAATCCTCACGGAAAATAGGGTGAGGAAGACATGGGATGGAGATTGTAAATTTTCTATGAGACTAGGGGGTACTTGAAGGGGGAGAACCGACCGATCAAGCTGATTCTCAGGACAGAAACAGTGCAGAAAGGATACTCCAAGAGAAAAACACACGGATGAAAAGCTCGGAAGAGTACAAGAAGGTGTTCCTAGATAGAGACCGAACACAAACAGAGAGACAGCAGGCTGAGGGAGAGGACAATAAAGCGAAAGGAGTAGGAAAGGAGACAAGGATGGAACAACAGAGGTCAGTCAGAGCAGTACAGAGCAGCAGGGCAAACACACACACAACTATCCCCAGAACCCCACAACTATCACACATCCCAACACACAATACAATCCATACCCACAGCTTCCACCCAACCCAACCATAGAATCCACAGTTTATGCTACCACGGTCTCCCACCCCACAGGCCCCCCCAAACCACAGTGTTGGATAGGAAACTGAAGGTATGGATAACACAAACGCTGATGGAAAAAAAATTTAACAAACAAGTGGGTCGGAGGAGGGAGTGGCACCAAAGAGTCAAAGAGGCTCGTCACCAGACATATAGCGATCACAGTAAACCAAGCTTACAGGTATGATAACAGATGCCATCTTTCCAGGAGGTATACCAGATCCTGAGAAAAGACAGAAGGAACAGGGGGGTGGAGGGGGCATTGTGATTCAACACGATGGAAATTTTGATGAGCTGGAGAGAGGAGACAGCGGAGAAGGGAAAGTGATTACCATTAGCGGGGAACGCTTTCACTCTGAGTGGTCCAAGGTGATTAATTGCATTGATGTATTAACCCACCTCACAGAACAGCAGGAGGCCAAGGCATGAGTTATAGACGGAGCAATAGAGCGATGATTGACACCACTGGCTGCAGTGGCGAGAAGAGATCATGACATTTGCCGGTCAAAGCTCCTGATCATGGGCGACTTCAACACAAGGAGATTGAATGGAGAACTTGGAGCACATGGGGGCCCAAGATTACATGGTGGCGCTTAGATGATGGAGGGTGGTACTGGAAATACTTCATGTACCAACACGTAAGGACACTACAAGAGAGAGAGGAGAGATGAACAGCAAAAGACTGGACTTAGTATTCACCTTGGTAGGGCTGATATTGAGGACATACCTATGGAAGACCCTGGGGCCAGCGATCATGTGGTTTTGAGCTTCGAATTACAAGTAGAGATACAAGGGAGGGGGGGGAAGCAGGAGGCCAGGACAATGAAAACAAACTACAGGAAAGGGGACTCACAGGAATGAGAACTTACTGAATGAGTTCAGTGGGAGACAGAGAAACTGGCAGGAAGCCAGTTAAGAGATGAGGAATAGGTAAGCACAATGTGCAAGGAGGCTGAGGAGAGGTTTGCACCCAAGGGTAAAAACGGAATAATGGAAAAAGCCAGGTGAGCCCATGGTTTCACCCAATGATCATGGAGCAAAAAACAAGTGTGCTAGGAATGGAAGAATATAGAAGGCAAAGGACCCAGGAGAATATAAGGAGAGCAGTCGTAGAGCCAGAAACGAGACAATGCACCGAATAAGAATGGAGTACCCAACACGTTCAATACGAAACGACATAGGCAGCAAAAGCCAATCTGACCCGAAGCTGTTATACAGGCCACATCCGAAGAAAAAACCGTAAGACCAGGTAATAGGCTAAGGAAGGAAGGAGGATGACGCAACAAGAAATGGACCGTGAAGTATGTGAGGAACTCAACAAGAGATTCAAAGAAGTGTTCACAGAGGAGACAGAAGGGGCTCCAGAAAGACGGGGAGGTGGGTACACCACCATGTGCTGGACAAGTACACACAACGAGGAAGAAGGAAGAGGCTTTGAGTGAGGCTAGATACCTCAAAGGCAATGGGGCCAGATTAAATTCCCATGGGTATTGAGAGGGGAGCAGAGGCGCTATGATGAACCCCTAACAACAATATTCATACATCTATCGAACAGGGAGATTGCCTGACGGCATGGAAAGGACGGCCAAATGTTTAGGTCCAATCTTTAAAAATGGAGACAGAACATGAAGCACTAAACTACAGGACAGTGTCACTTGACTATGTATAGCACGCAAATCATGGAAAAGATTGTCAGGAGAAGATATGGATGGAACATCTAGAAAGGAATGATCTCATCACCAGCAGCCCACACTATGGTTTCAGCGACGGGGAAATCCTGGTCACCAAACTTACTAGGTTCTATGACATGGTGACAGCAGTAAGGACAGAGACGAGAGGGGTGGGTGGTGGATTGCATTTTCTTGGACTGCAAGAAGGCGTTTGACCAGTACCACACAGAGATTATGCCACCACACACTGGGGACCAAGCAGGGATAACAGGGAAGGCACTACAATGGATCAAGGAATACTTGTCAGGAAGACAAAAGAGAGTAATGGTACGGGGCGAGGGTGTCAGAGTGGGCACCTGTGACCTGCGGGGATCCACAGGGGTCAGTCCTAGGACCAGTGCTGTTTCTGGTATTTGTGTACGACCATGACGGAAGGAATAAACTCCGAGGCTGTCCCTGTTTGCAGGTGATGGACGCATGAAGTTGATGAGAAGAGTTTTCATTCAATCGAGGACCAGGCAGAATTACAAAGGGATCTGGACAGGATGCTGACCTGGTCCAGCAAATGGCTCCTGGAGTTCAATCCACCAAGTGCAAAGTCATGAGGCTTGGCGGCCGGCAAAGAAGTCACCGCAGACGGAGTACAGTCTAGGGGGCCATAGACTACAAACATCACTCAAAGGTAAAAGATATTGGGTGTGAGTATAACACCAGGTTACATCTCCTGAAGCGCACTCAACCAAATAACTGCCGCAGCATACGGCCGCACCTGGCGAAACCTCAGAACCGCATTCCGAAATCTTAATAAGGAATCGTCAGGACCCTGTACACCGTGTACGCTGAGACCATATTGGAGGTATGCGGCACCAGTTGGAACCCCACACCTAGCAAGCAGTAAAGAAACTAGAGGAAAGTGCAAATGGTTTGCAACATGACTAGTCCAGAGTTAAAAGGTATGTCCTCTGAGGAGAGTTTAAGGTAATCAAACCTGACGACACTGCAGGACAGGAGACATAGGGGGGACATGATAACGACTACAAAAATTCTGAGAGAATTGGCAAGAGGAACAAAGACAGGGTTGTGCCAGATGGACTGGGACCACAGCAACACGGGGGGACCACAGTTGGAAGTGAAGAACGATGAATCACAGGGATGTTAGGAAGTATTTATTCAGCACAGAGTTGTCAGGAAGTGGAATAAGTTTGGAGCGATGTGGTGGAGGCAGGATCCATACATAGTTTAAGCAGAGGTTTTACGATAAAGACTCATGGTTCAGGGAGGTGACCTACTGCGACCAGTGAATGGGAGGGGGCAGGAGCTTGGACTGACCCTCGCAACCCTCAACTAGGTGAGTAAACTAGGGGAACTAGTGTTGGTGTACACACATACACACACCCACACACCATACACCACACCAACACACACACACACACACACACATAGACCACACACCCACTCACACACATTTCACACAAATTACACACACACACATCATTACACATACACACACTACTGCATACACATGCCCACAACACACACACACACACATCAACACACACACAACCACACACACACACACACACACACACACCACCCACACACACACACACAGGGTAGACTGAGTTCAATTTGCATGAGTTATCAACAACTAAAAATAAATAAAAATAGGAGAGGTCCAGAGGAAAAAATATATTTCATTGTGTTAAAGCTTCAGGTAGACGCCAGTGTGTATGTCTACCCGACAAGGTAGACGCCAGTGTGTATGTCTACCCGACAAGGTAGACGCCAGTGTGTATGTCTACCCGACAAGGTAGACGCCAGTGTGTATGTCTACCGACAGTAGGACGCCTGTGTGTATGTCTACCCGGGACAAGGTAGGCGCCAGTGTGTATGTATACCCGAACAAGGTATAGACGCCAGTGTGTATGTCTACCCGACAAGGTAGACGCCAGTGTGTATGTCTACCCGACAAGGTAGACGCCAGTGTGTATGTCTACCCGACAAGGTAGAGCCAGTGTGGTAGTCTACCCGAACAAGGTAACTCCAGTGTGTATGTCTACCGACAAGGGTTGACGCCAGTATGTGTATGTCTGCCTGACTAGGTAGACCTGCCTGTGTGTATGTCTACCCGACAAGGTAGACTCCAGGGTGTATGTCTACCAGAACAGGGGTAGACGCCAGTGTGTATGTCTACCCGACTAGGTCAGACGCCAGTGTGTATGTCTACCGACAAGGTAGACGCCAGTTGTGTATGTTACCCGACAAGGTAGACTCCAGTTGGTGTATGGTCTACCCGTCAAGGTAGACGCAGTGTGTTGTATACCCGCAAGGTAGACGGGCCAGTGTGTATGTCTACCGGACAAGGTAGACGCAGTGTCGTATGTCTACCCGACAAGGTAGACGCCAGTGTGTATGGTCTACCCGACAAGTTAGACGCAGTGTGTATGTTACCCGACAAGGTAGACGCCAGTGTGTATGTTCTACCCGACAAGGTAGACGCCAGTGTGTTGCTACCGACATAGGTAGAAGCCAGTGTGTATGTCTACCCGACAAGGTAGACGCCAGTGTGTATGTCTACCCGACAAGGTAGACGCCAGTGTGTATGTCTACCCGACAGGTAGACGCAGTGTGTATGTCTACCCGACAAGGTCAGCGCCGTTGTGTATGGGTGTCACCGAACAAGGTAGACGCCTGTGTGTATGTCTACCGACAAGGTAGACGCAGTGTGAGATGTCTACCCGACAAGGTAGACGCCAGTGTGTATGTCTACCCGACAAGGTTGACGCCAGTGTGTATGTCTACCCGACAAGGTAGACTCCAGTGTGTATGTCTACCCGACAAGGTAGACGCCAGTGTGTATGTCTACCCGACAAGGTAGACGCCGTGTGTATGTACTACCGACAAAGGGTAGACGCCAAGTGTGTATGTTACCCGACAAGGGAGACGCCAGTGTGTATGTTTACCCGCAAGGTAGACGCCAGTGTGTATGTCTACCCGACAAGGTAGACGCAGTGTTGTGGTCTACCCGACAAAGGGTAGACGCAGGTATGTGTATGTGTCTACCGACAAGGTAGTACGCCAGTGTGTATGTCTACCCGACAAGGTAGACGCCAGTGGTTGTTACCCGAACAAGGTAGACGCCAGTGTGTATGTCTACCGACAGGTAGACGCCCAGTGTGTATGTCTACCCGCAAGGTAGACGACAGTGTGTATGGCTACCCGACATGGTAGAGCCTGTTTGTGTATGTCTACCCGACAAGGTTTGAGCCAGTGTGTATTGTCTACCGGACAGGTTAGACGCCAGGTGTGTATGTCACCCGACAGGTAGACGCCGTGTGTATGTCTACCCGACAAGGTAGACGCCTGTGTGTATGTCTACCCGACAAGGTAGACGCCCAGTGTTGTATGTTACCCGACAAGGTAGTCGCCAGTGTGTATGTCTACCCGACAAGGTAGACGCAGTGTGTTTGTTTACCCGACCAAGGTAGACGCCGGGTGTATGTCTACCCGACAAGGTAGACGCCAGTGTGTATGTCTACCCGACAAGGTAGACGCCAGTGTGTATGTCTACCCGACAAGGTAGACGCCAGTGTGTATGTCTACCCGACAAGGTAGTCGCCCAGTAGTGTATGTTACCCGTCTCGGTAGCCGCCTGTGTGTATGTCTACCCCGACAAGGAGACGCCAGTTGTGTGTATGTCTACCCGACAAGGTAGACGCCAGTGGGTATGTCTACCCGACAAGGTAGACGCCAGTGTGTATGTCTACCCGACAATATGTCCGACACTAGAATTAAGCAAAGTTTTCCATAAATATTAAGATTAAGTGTATCTATGTCTTCCTCCCTTATTATCTCTCTCTACCTCCTTATTATCTCTCTCTATCTCCTTCCCTCCCTTACTCTCTACCTCCTTCCCTCCCTTACTCTCTACCTCATTCCCCTCCTTAACCTCTACCTCCTTCCCTCCTTACTCTCTACCTCCTTCCATCCCTTATCTCTACCTCCTTCCCTCCATTATGATCTCTACTCCTACCTCCTTCCCTCCTTACTCTCTACCTCCTTCCCTCCCTTATTATCTCTCTCTATCTTCTTCCCTCCCTTATTATCTCTCTCTATCTTCTTCCCTCCCTTACTCTCTACCTCCTTCCCTCCCTTCCACTCCATTTCCTCTATAATTCAGTCCCTCTCCCTTCATCTCTCTTATCCTTCCTTTTTGCATGTCTTAGTTACAGTAAACAACAACATACATTTAATTAATAAACACAGGTGAAATATTACAGGTAGTGGGTGGTGGTGGGAGGGGGGTAATGGGGGTAACCCCCCACCACCCCAGCGGACACTGACGGTCGTCGTCGTCTTTAAATATCACTCGTGGTTACTATTATTTTAACTCTTGTGAATATGTGTAAGTTATTTTATGGTTATGGGCTCATTGTTTAGTATTAAAACATATTAGACAGGTATTTTATGTTTTGTATTTTTATTATAGTAATACAGTGTTTGAGAAGTATGTGAGAAGAAGCAAGACTTCTTCAGGAGAACTTTTAGAAGTGTAACTTAAAAACTCTTGGTGGTGCTTTAAATGGTGAGAGAAACCAGCAGGAGGAGGAGGAGCAGGAGGAGCAGGAGGAGGAGCAGGAAGGAGGAGGAGCAGGAGGATGAGGAGGAGGAGGAGGAGGGGAGGCAGAGGAGGAGGAGGAGGGAAGAGGAGGAAGGAGGAGGAAGAGGAGGAAGAGGAGGAGGAGGAGGAGGAAGTGGAGGAGGAGGAGGAAGGAGGAGGAGGAGGAGGATGAGGAGGAAGAGGATGGAAGAGGAGGAGGAAGAGGAGGAGGAAGAGCGAGGAGGAGGAGGAAGAGGAGGAGAGGAAGACGGGAGGAGGAGGGGAAGAGGAGCAGGAGGAGGAGGAAGTGGAGGAGGAAGTGGAGGAGGATGAGGAAGAGGATGAGGAGAGGATGAGGAGAGGATGAGGAAGAGGATGGGAAGAGGAGGAGGAGGAGGAGGAAGAGGAGGAAGAGGAGGAGGACAGAGGAGGAAGAGGAAGAGGAGGAAGAGGAGAGGAAGAGGAAGAGGAGGAGGAGAGGAGGAGGATGAGGAGAGAAGAGGAGGAGATGAGGAGGAGGAGGAGGAAGAGGAGGAGGAATAGGAGAGGAGGAGGAGGAGGAGGAGGAGAAGGGAAAGAAGAGGAGGAAGAAGAGGGGAAGAAAGGAGGAGGAAGAGGAGGAGGAAGAGGAGGAGGAGGAGGAGGAGGAGGAGGAGGAGGAGGGGGAGGATAGAGTTGACATATTAACAGATGAAAAGTTAGAGGCACTAGTAACAGCAGCAACAACAAGAGGCAGCAGTTACAAATATTAATTTAACTGATTTAACAACAGGTGATCAGTCAAACTTACCTAGTTAAGTGTTAAAATTCCGAGAGTGGGTTGGGTGACTTACAAGACTAAGAAGGATACCTGCACACTACCTCTCTGACGTACTCTTGAAAAACTAATTTTAGGAGTGATATACCGTCCCCCAAACTTAGATAGGGACCAAGGGAGACTACTATGGGAGGAAATTGTTAAGGCCACAAGGTACGATAATGTAGTAATTCTAGGAGACTTTAACTTTAGTCATATTGATTGGAATTTCTTGACTGGGAATTTAGAATCATACGACTTCTTAGAAGTATTTCAGGATTGATTTTTGAAGCAGTTTGTGACAGAACCTACAAGGGGAAATAACCTGCTTGACTTAGTTATGGCAAACAATGAATCCCTTGTTAATAATTTAGAAATTTCAGAGGAACTGGGTGCTAGCGACCACAAATCAATTACATTTAGCATTGAATGGAAGTACGATAGTAGCGATAACTCAGTAAACAGTCCCAGATTTTCGCTTAGCAGATTACGATGGGCTTAGAGAACACTTATCATCTGTTGACTGGGGTAACGAAGAGAGCTATCAATATGACGGTTTTCTGAACACTATACATGCTGCTCAAAGAGCGTTTATCCCGTATAAAGAAATTAGATCAAATAGAAATGACCCAAAATGGATGAATAATAGGCTCAAATATCTACTAGGGCATAAGAAAGGAATTTATAGGCGTATCAAAAGAGGTGAGGGTCATCTTATGAATCAGTATATTGACATTAAGAGGGACATTAAAAAGGGGATAAGAAAAGCTAAAAGGGACTATGAAATTAAAGTTGCTAGGGATTCTAAAACTAACCCAAAAAGTTGTTTCCAGGTCTATAGAACAAAAGTTAGAGATAAGATAGGTCCCCTTAAAAATAACTATGGGCACCTTATTGACAAAGAGAATGAAATGTGCTCGATTTTAAATAATTATTTTCTCTCAGTTTTTACACAGGAAGACACTAACAATATTCCAGTAATTAATTTTTACAGTGGGCTAGAAGAAGATAAATTATGTAACATCACAGTCACTAGTGAGATGGTTGTGAAGCAGATAGACAGACTGAAGCAAAATAAGTCGCGGGTCCTGATGAGGTTTTTTCAAGGGTTCTTAAGGAATGCAAAATGGAACTCTGTGAACCATTAACTAATATTTTTAATTTATCTCTTCAAACAGGTGTAGTGTCTGATATGTGGAAGATGGCTAATGTAATTCCTATTTTTAAAACAGGGGACGTCCCAAATAACCGCCCAATAAGCCTGACCTCAAATTTGTAGGCAAATTACTAGTCAATTATCGCTGAATTAAAATAACCATCTCGATAAGCAAGCTTGATTTAAGATACTCAGCTATGGCGATTCAAAGAGGCCGTCTTGTCTAACCTAATTTATTAACTTACTTCAGTAAAGCTTTTGAGGCTGATTTGACCACAATAAGAATTTGATATTATTTAATCTTAGATTTTAGTAAGGCTTTTAATAAGAGTAACATTCCGAGCACCATAGACTGTTAAAGAAGTGGCACAGCTCAGTCACTGGGGGAAAAGTGGCTCTCGTTGATCGGTCTCATAGGCTCACTGACAGGAAGGCAAGTGTGTGCCATAAATGGGGTTAAATCAGAGTGGGGAAATACTGTAACAAGTGGCGTTTCACAGGATCAAGTCTGTCCCGTTGAGTTGTTTATAAAATATATCATTGATCTTGACATCTGTAATTACTATTGATTTGAGCGCAGCAAATTCGCCGAGCCACATAGAAAGTAGGAAAATTGAATCAAACGTAGTTGTTATGGAACTTTACTGGAGGATTTAAACAAAAACTCTATTCTTGGTCAGAAAGTGGCAAAGCAGTTCAATGTATATAAATCAAGGATCTGGAAGTATGTGCTTGAGAGTACCGCATAAACGCCTAGTACTTTTAAAGTTAAATGATGTAAACCTTTAGTCCATACAGATTGCGAAAAGGCTTGTGGGTTATTGTGATGCAGCAACCTTAAACGAAGACAGCAATGCCTAAGCGTACGTAATAAATGGCAAATAGATTACTGTAGATTTATATCAAAGAAGTTGTAAGCAACAGAAGTCGCAGAGGTTCATACATTCAGTCTCTTAAACATCATTTAGTAATGCCTCACTATATTAAGACAGCGGAGTTTACTGGGCTCCTAAATACAAAATGGACATAAATTCGTTAAAAACATTCAGCGTATGATTAGCTAAATAATACATAAGCATATAGAAATCTTCCTTATGAAGAAAGATTGAGACTCTAAGTTACATTCACTTGTTATACGAAGATGAGGGAGACCTGGTCAGGGTAGGGGTTGGAGGGGGGGGGGCAGGGGGGGGAGTGGTGGGGTTGTTTGGGTGGTTGTTGTGGGTGTGGGGTGGTGGGGGGGGGGGGAAGAGAGGGGAAAACAAAGTAAATGAGGTGAGGGGGGAAGGGAAACAGGTTTCATAGTGTCCAGGAATCCATTCCGTTGGACCCTCGATGACTCCCCTTCTCAATTCCCTACTGTTCAGCCTCGCTCTCTCTCTCTGCCTTCCAGCCTCAGCCTTCCCTAGGGTTATGTATCCAGGAATTCAGCCGTCCGCCGCCAGATGTTTTCCCCTTTCACACTTTCCCAAAGTCCAGGCCTCACCAAACCTGTTTTCAAGCCTACCCCAGGTTCATAGTATCCAAGGAAACCATCGCGTATCTACCGCCAGATGTCCTTCCCTTCCCCCACATCCCAAGGTCAGCATACACTGCTCGTAATCAAGCTTTCCCCAGGTTCATGTATCCAGAAACCATCCTGCCTTCGCCTCCCAGATTCTCCCCTTTCCCCACTTACCAAGTCGCCTCAACAACACCTTCCCAAGTTTATGTACCAGAATCATCCGCTCGCACCCGTATAGTCCTTCCCCTCCCCACAAAACAAAGGTCAGCGAGTAAGGTCAGTGCCTTCCCCAGAATCATGTCTCAGATTCCACTTTGTGTCACCTCAGTGGAATCCCTTCCCCACTTTCCCAAAGTCAGCTGTATTCTTGCTTTACTACCCATGTTCCTGATCCAGGAATCGATCCTGTCTACCGCCGATGTTCTCCCTTCACCACTTACGCAAAGGTTCAGCCTCAACTGCTGGGTAATTCATGCCTTTCCCATGTTTATGTATCCAGAATCCATCGTTCGCTCCCCGGATGACTCCCCTTCCTCACTTCCCTAAGGTCAGCCTCAACTACAACCATTCCCAAGCTCAAAGTATCCAGGAAACCATCCGTTCGCTCCCGGATGTTTCCCCTTCCCCACTTAACCTAAGGTTTGGCGTGCCTTCCCTGATCAGTGTCTCCAGAATCCACTTGTGTTCACTGAGTGGACGCCTCTTCCCCACTTCCTAATCCCAGAGTCAGCGTTTGCCAACCACTCAGTGACCTTGCTGAATGGAAAACTTGTCTTGTCCTAGCTGGGTCAACGGTATAGAGCTGTCCACGGTAGGTGGAATTACTGGAGGGAACACAGTAAACTTTGTCCAGTAATTACATCCCCATGACAGCCAGTGGAACCTTAGACCACCTGGGACGATACGAAGCTCGTACACAGCTCGGCCACCTCGGGGGCTATTAATTACAATTTTGGAATTCCTTTTATGTTACAAACATATGAATATATAACTGCGAGAACAATTTTTTTTAACTTATTTAGCAGTTTAAATGTATGTCTTAAACAAGGAGCGACATTCTATGGAAAAAGTAATTATAAAGAATGACACGTTTGTAACACTAGTGAGGACTGTGTGTCTGTGTAACAAGTTATTTTGTATAAAGAATGTAATAACTACGTGTTATTGTATAATGATTGTCATATTACCTGTTTCTTAGTGAGTTTTCACGAATGTCATTTGTAAGTTGATTAATGTATGAAAAGTAACAAAATTCCAATCTCTAATATCCTCTTGAAACTAATATACAATTTATAATAATAGCTAATTCTGGTGTTTCGTAAATGAAATTTAGTACTGGTAGGATATATACCATACATGCGCGCCCTACATACTAATGTGTTGTGTGTTAATAATACATAGTTTTACATAATTGTAATAAGCTTTGTTTAGAGTGACACCCTGGTCAACCTGATGGCTTACTCATGTAAAAACTGTCATTTCAGAGCAAAGACAATTACATCACACGTCATTTAAGACCAGACACTAGTGACATCACACGTCTTAAGTACCACATGGTGATCATCACACAGTCTTTAAGACCGACATGTGAACATCACACAACATTACTAACATCCCGTTTGTTTTGTGTAAATTCTTAACCGTCCTTTCTTGTCATTTTATACTTAATTCAACACTATTTCTCTCAAAACATTTGCTAACATTTAAATACATTTTTTTAACCTAGTATATTTTATCAAACCTATAAATCCACCAAGGTGGTTGCCTTAATTCTACTCCCATTAATATAAGTGTTTTTCACTGGGTATTTCATTGTTTATTACACTGATGCATATATTTAATTTCTCCCTTTCAGAGTTCACACTTTCTTTGGTACGCATATTTTGTCTTTTCCATCATATCATTCCATCATATTATCTGACACTTTATGGTCAACAAGTCTTATTCCATTATAAAAATTACATTTCCTTTCAAAGAAAAGTTTTCCCTTTTCTTTTATGACATTTATGAACAAAATCTTTAAGTTTTTCAGAACATTTATTACAACTTCCTCACAAAACTTCAAACTTTAATTCCATTCTAAATTTACCAAGGTTTAAAATCTTCTTATTGACTCATTTCTTTTATTCTGGCTGAACTAACTGATGACAGCAGAGTCACACTAAAGCTGCACACAAGTCAGCCAGGCTGACAGCAGAGTCAGCCAGGCTGTACAGCTGTACCACGGGAACTAGCGCTACTTCTTTATGTAATTATGTATGTAGTTCATATAAAGTTTTCATATAATGTATCACTAATCACTTCAATCTACACATATACATCACAACAAACGCACTACTCCGGAACACACATAGTATACATACATGTGTACCAACATACACATACAACTACAAACACACTACTACGTACACACATATATACATACAGTGTGTACATACACAACACTACCAACACAACTACTACTACACCACATATATAAATACATGGGTACACATACACATCACTACAAAACACACTCTACGTAGTCAACAAAAATACAAAACATGTGTACACATACACATCACTACAAACCCACTACAACGTACACACATATAATACAGTACATGTTACACATACCATCACTACAAACACACTACTACTTACCACATATACATACAAGTGTACGGTGACACATACACATTCACTACAAACACACTACTACGTACACATATACATACCTTGTACACATACACATCACTAACAAGACACACTACTACACGTACACAAAATACATACTAGTTACACAATACGACATCACTCTCAAACACACTACAACGTACACAACATATACATGTGGACACGTCTCATAAACAGTATCTGCAACGTCGTCTATTTCTACTACGCCACTGATTTAAATTAATGATTATCTATATGAAATAGTGTAAAGAAAACTTAAGAAAATCTCTTGTTCATGTTAATTAAATTTTCTTAAGAAACTGAGAATGAGGGATACAATAATTTGATGAAAATAATTTGAGGAAAAGGATATAGAATATGGTGAAGAATGATTAACTTCCGAGACTTGGAGTTAAAACAGAGATAATCTTATAAATTAACTAAATAAATCATTTAGTTAATTTAGAATTTTAATTATAAAATCATTCTCTCAGTTTGTTCTCATACCTCGTTCTCTCACCTCTTCAATAAAGACATAAGGAGAATCCTTCACTATGAACAGATCGGAAAAAAAAAAACTCGGTGATGAAAATAAAAAACATCAACCTGGATGATACGATCTACTGATAATAAGAATGTTTGATGATGGCTGCCACAGCCCTTGCCAGTACAACGCCACCACCTGGCGCATACGACTGTAAGTTAATGGTCTCCCAACTGTTTTGTCTTGATGTACAATGTTAACATATATGACACACTGAATGTTGTGGTGCACTATGTTCAGTAGCTATATGAACATTATAGCTGAACTAATGAAAAAGACAAAACTGTAGAAAGGGGAACTATTGAATGAAAGGAGTTTTTCACAGGATGTAAATTTCCTCTCTGCTGTTTTGTATGATTTTCCAACCACCATCGTTGTATGTGTTGTGTATAAAGGTCTCTGATACACCGGAGTTATAACACAGTATTGTAAGCCTGTCTGGTAATATCTGAAAGAAAACGTATTGACAGGATTCTTTTCTTATGATTGCTGTTAGGTAGAATCAAGTATTTATAAAGACTGGCGCTATTATGAGATTACTACATGAAGGACAGTTACCAGAAGACTTTTAAGTAGCAGACCCTCCGTAGGTTTCTGTGGGGGGAATGTGTTTTTGGTCACACTCTATTACAGTTAAAGACTTTAGTACGAGATTCGTTTGTACACGTATAAGATGAATAAAACCAGAGCTCACGAAATTCCGTAATGGCACATTGCAAAAAAAAAAAAAAACACAAACCACGGGCGGATTTGACCCGCGTCAGAGAGTCTCAATCCGCTCCCGTTGTATGGTTTGGTTTAAGAAGAATCAAGTCAGATGTTTTTTACCGTGACATATTAAAACACGTGTATTACAACAATCAAAACATGAAAGAACTCATAAGGTAATCCTAACAATAAAAAAGTATAATGACACAGAATCATTAGATAAAGCACTAAAAAAGTAAATTGATCACATAAAAACGTGTAGTGACAAATAAATTAGTACACATAGACAAAAAAAAACTTAAACCATCATATTACACACAAAAATATATGAATATAAAACAGTACAATAACACAGAAGACCATGCAGTACAATAAAACAGGAGAACCAGTGCAGTACAATCTAACACAGAGACCGAGTGCATACAATAACACAGGAGAACCAGTGGGCAGTAACAAATAACACAGAAGACACAGTACAGTACAATAACACAGGAGACCAGTACAGTACAATAAAGCACCAGGAACCATACAGTACAATAACACAGGAGCCCAGTCATGTACAATAAACACATAATACCAGTAGCAGTACAATAACACAGAAGAACCGAGTAACAGTACAATAACACAGAAGACCAGGTACAGTACAATAACAACAGAAGACCATTACAGTACAATAACACAGAAGAACTCATACAGTACACTAAACCACAGAAAGACCAGTACAGTACAATAACACAGAAACCAGTACAGTACATAACACAGAAACCAGTACAGTACATATAACACAGGAGACCAGTTGCAAGTACAATAAACACAGAAGACCAGTGCGTACAATAACACAGGAAACCATTACAGATACAATAACATCAGAGAAGACCATATACAGTACAATAACACAGATGACCTAGTACAGTACAATAACGACAGAACCATGGCAGTAAAAAATAACACAGAAGACCCGTACAGTACAATAACAACAGGAGACCAGTGGCAGTACAATACCACAGAAACCAGTGCAGTACAATAACACAGAAGACAAGTAAGTTACAATAAACACAGAAGACCAGTACAAGTACAATAACCCAGAAGACCAGTACAGTAACAATACACAGAAGACCATACAGTACAATAACACAGAAGACGGGGGGGGGGGGGGTAACATGTACGAATAACACAGAAGACCAGTACAGTACACTAACACAGAAGACCAGTGCAAACAATAACAACAGGAGACCATGCAGTACAATAACACATAAGAACCAGTGCAGTACAATAACACAGATTGGGAGGGCGCGGGGGGGAGTAAAGTGAGATGTCAATAATAGATTTGGTGTGGGGAGGGCATACAGGGTAACAGAATAACACACAAGCTCTGCTGGACCAGTACAGGACGAATACACACACTTTGTCAAGTACATTACAATAACTATGGGGGGATTTAATGGGTGGATAGGTGGTGGGGTATTGGGGTAGGGGTATTTGATAATGTAGGTATTGTTTATTATTAATTTTGAGGGGGGGGGGGGGGGGGGATTGTATGTTATGGTGATATGTTTATGTATGGGGTAGGTATGTTGAGTGGTTAATGTATTATTGTGATATTTAGAAAATGTATAAAGTACATTAAAAAAAGATTACCAATACAGTACAATAACCAGAAGACCATACAGTACAATAAGCACAGAGACCAGTACAGTACAAAACACAAGCAAGAGCAGTCTAACAATACAATAACACAGAGCTGCGCGCAGACATTGTAAATAACACATAATACTTCAGTACACGTGTAACAATAACACAGTCTAGACCAGTATCTCTCTTACAAAAACACAGGCGTGAGCGCAGAGCAGTACAATAACACACACAGACACAAGACCATACAGAGCGCCATAAAACACAAGACCAGAGAGCAGAGAGCGAGTGAACACAGTAAGGGCATGGGGGGGGGGGATGGTGGAGTTGAGTGATAGTGTTGGAAGGGGGGGGAAGGGATTTAGGGGTTATATGGGGGGGGGGGGGGGGGGGGGGGGGGGGGGGGGGGGGGGGGGGGGGGGGGGGGTGGGGGGTGGGTTATGATGGTATTATGATGGTATGTGTTTATGGTTTAATGTATGGGGGGGGGGGGGGGAATAGTGTATTATGTTGTGGAAAAGAAAAGATATATAAAAGAAATGTAGGTAAGTTACAAAGTTGAGAAGGGGGGGATATGGGGGTATATTTAAAAAATGGGGGGGGGGGGTGTGTGATGTTTGTTATTTATAAAAGTATAAATGTTCAGTATTTTTATATATTTTAAAGTGATGTTAGTTAAGTTTAGAGAGGAACAGTAAGGGAAAGTTAAAAAGTAGAAATGATCAGTAATTATTATGAATTAATGTTATGTAAAAAAAATAAAAATAATCTGAAATGTAAGAAATTTTAACACTGAATACCAGATACATTCAAGAATCAAAAAAGCAGTACAGTACAGTAACACAGATGACAGTACAGAACAATACAACAGAATTCTTGTACAACTACATTAAAACACAGATCAGTACTTTACAGTAACAAATAAACACCTCAGTACAACTAACACACAACACCAACACAGTACAATAACAACAGGACCAGTACAGTGTAATACTCACAATATCAGTACAGAACATACAAGAGAAGCACAGAGGACACAGTAAGCGTGTGTAACAACACTAAAATAGACCAGCATCGTACCAAAACACAAAAAGCAGTGCGCGGTAAAAAACACAGAAAAGAAGTGCAGTTTAAATCAGTAGAAAATCCAGTTTCAGTACAATAACACAGAGAACCAGAAGTGTACCAATAACACAGAAGACCAGAAGTGCAACAATACACAGAAAGACCAGAAGTGTACAATAACAAAGAAGACCAGAAGTGTACAATAACGACGGAAGACAGTACAGAAATAATACACAGAAGAAACAGTAAAAGTACAATTAACACACAGGTACCAGTACAGCACAATATCTCAGAAGTACAAGTGGAGTACAGTAGCAATAACACAAAAGAAACCATTACAGTGCAAAAACCCAGAAGACCAGTACAGATACCATGACACAGAATCCAGTAAGTAAAATAACAAACAAGACCCATACAGAGTAACACAAAAGACCAGTACAGTAAAATAACAACAGAAGAACCAGTATCAATAAAATAAACAAGACCAGCACAGCAATACAGAAGACCATACAGTGAGCAGTAAACAGCAGAAAGAACCAGTGTCAGTATAGTAACACAGAAGAGAGTACAAATAACACAGAAGTACTAGTACAGTACAGTAACACAGTGGACCATTTACTTACAGATAACGAAAAACACCGGTACGTACAAAACACAGAGGACTAGCACAGAACACGTAAGACAGTGGACTAGTAACA